>MU378424.1:0-26689 GCA_022495175.1 Hypoxylon argillaceum | reverse complement strand
GACAGACTATAGATTTCTATCCTCTTTAGTCTCGAGAGTGCATACTACCTAGTATAAGTAGGTCACTCTCGAGACTAAAGAGGCTAGAAATCTATAGTCTGTATGTCAAGAAAGTAAAAGGAGTAAAGTAGACATGGAGATCGAGCCATAGTCCCACTAGCTTACGCGCCCAGACCGGTAGCGTCTTCTGGGCAAAGCTTGAATAAAATAGCAGTGATCAGCAGCGATCAGAACCGATACCGACTACCGTCCCCGCGGTTCGGCTCTCGGTCATCATTGGTTGTTTGCTCTGTTTGGGGTTACCCGACCGATGTGACAGGTTACCTGCATACCTGGGTATGCACTCGCGGCTTGGCAACATTCGGAAATGATGATCATCAGTGAGGATGGGCGTATGAGCGTGCAAAATAGATGGCTTCATTCTAATCAGATTCTTCTTCGACCGATAAAGAAGCGTTATTAACCACCCGTGGAAGGTCAATTTGTGGCTGTTGATCTGACGATCTTGACTATAGGATAACTTCCGTAATTAATAAGATGGAAAACTCGCAACCCCGCTATGCTATATGTATTTCACTCGCGAGTTCCGTCTTGTGTCTGTATATAAGCGATAATAATCACAAAGTTTTATATTTTCGACTTGCGCTGTAGCCGGCGGAAGGTTCTTTGTCAGATCTGCCACTGCATACCTCCACTTACATGCAGGCCTTAATAGGATCCTATTGATGGTGCCGAAACGCGAGGCAGATTAGATATCGGCGGGCGGAGACGGGTATTATAGTCTAAGAGTTGATCTTAACATGTGCATTCTAAACTTCGGCCCTAGAAAGCCATGGCAATGGTAGTTCCGTAGCAATGAGATATCTGATTCGCGGATAATCAAATCATAAATGTGTTTGCCCGTGAAGATCTCCGGTGCGATTGCTTCACTACTGCAGAAGCGGAAGTACCTACACAGATCGGCAGGGAGTTGCAGGGGATTTACACAATAGAGATGCAGCCCGGTTAACGAAGACCAGCCACGCGCAACTGAAATCTACACATTTTGGATTATAGAATCGCATTGGCTGAAACCCCTTAATAGTTGTAGCAGCTTTCCATGTATGACGTTGCGGTGAGCGAGAATAGTTCAGCCATGATGCCCTAGCTGTGTAATAATGTGTATTAAGTAGGGATAACGAAGTTTATTTATGCATGCCAAGATTGGCGCTCGCAAAAAGAGTCTAAATCGAAGAGCCTCCAAGTATTACCCGCCCAATTCCCCGAACGCCGTACCCAAAAGTGCAGTATCCTTTCTAGATAGTATCATTTTGCTTGAAATCTCATGAAAACGTCGAGTTTTGAACATAGAAGACCAAAAATAGCACGAGGAGGACCAGCCCAAGAATCTCTAACCATTGCAATGCCACGTTGTACATCTGATTGCGGTTTCTCCGGCGCGATCGCGAGATGAAGTCGGAGTTGTCGTTTACGTTAGGGAAAGGCTTGTCCTTGGGCACTGGGATGTCGAGGAATTTGCATAGTGGCTCCCACCCATCCTGGACACGGTATTCGAGGAGTCTTTCGGGGGGTACCATCTTCTTGACTTCGGCAAAGTGTCGTGTAAATACCTCCTTGCCGCGGTTCGGGAAGTCGCCCTCAAAGAAGGTGTCGAAGAATTTCTTGAGCATCGGGTAGTACATCTTGGCTGCCCAGCTAAAGTTCGACAGCATGCGGAGCTCGGGATCTGTTGCACGCCACCAGACCGTCTTCATGGTTGAAGCATGCCATGAGTCAACATCTCGAGTGGCCATGATGACCTTAGCCTCAGGATACGCCTCGATAAGTTCCTTGGCGAATGCGCATGCCGGCCAATCGCAGACAGCTTGGGAACCGCCAAGTAGCTTGTCCCAATCCTTTCGAGTGAACTCTCCGACGCCGTCATACTTGGCTCGCAAAGCATCCATCCAAAGTAGTGCATCTGGTGGATTCTCTATGGAACAATTCATCATATGGTAGGTGTCGAGAAATCCAAGTTGCTTCATGGCAGCTCGCATTGCTATATCACAGGACAAACGTATTAGTGAGAGAGCTCAGTCAATCGCAAAGTAACGATGTTTCCGTAACGGCATGTCTATATCAAATATATAGTATAAGACAGTTTACTTACAAGCAGTACCTGTGCGACCTGGTGCTAGAAGCAGAGCCCTCATGGGCACTGTTCGTGTGCATTGCCGGCGATCGATATCCGTATCATTTGTAAAGATGTCCGTAGCGGGCTTCTTGGTGTATCTATCGGCATATGACATGTTGGGCAGACGAAAGGATGGCAGTGCAATGAATCCAATAAGAGCAGGCGAGTGAAGTAGCTAAAGACTACTTCAAGAAATATGCGGAAGGGGAATCTTAAATGGGTATATACAAATGCAAAAGACTCTTGACAACTTGTTAAAGAGTGACGGTTGATATGGTGATCAACGAGCATGTAAAGGGGGAGGAGTGATAAATAAGTAAGTGGCCGTAGACGGAGGGATGCTACCTATCAAGTAGAAAGTGACTAGAAACACCAAAGATATTTCCGATTGATAACCCTATCCTTGACCGTGCCATCTCATGTGTCCTAAAGAGGAGGATCCTTACTAGTTTCGCTACATCTTTCATGTGTTCGCGGATCGAACTGTGTACCGGTACACAAACAGCAGTACTGGATTCGTCAAGAGCAACGACCAATACAGCACACTAGCTGTGGGGCCGTTTCAGATCTTCGCTCTATATTAAACAAAATCGAGCCCGCTAGGTTATAATCCATAATGTCTTTTAGTCTCTAGACTAGGTAGAATGTGCCACGAGAGGCTTGCGTGTAAGCTAAGCATGTCACCAGTCAGAAACCGATCATGTCGCATCTGTATACCTTCTTTCTGGCCTTCGACTATTCAATGGACATGGTTCTGAATCATGCATGTGTGGGCCTGGCGGTAACGATAGTAGTTGAAAGCGAGTTCGTTGAATATTACGCGTCTGGTTGTAGATTTTCTTCATGACGTGGGAAGAGTTGGTTCCAACCTGGTGGAGGGACTTAGTATCCCGTTGTGACTCCACTCTCTACACACGCCGGGAATTAGTGTATTTAGCGAGCAGAATTTGCCCAAGTATACACTGACTTGAACAAGTGAAAAGAAAATACATTCACAGAAAGTAATAGCTATAATGGCAAGAATCGGACACAGGCATCTAACTGACTTACAGTTGAAGACTTCTTAAGCTTTAATTCATAATGTACTGCAGTGTATCTGGTATCTGTATATTATATACTGAAAAGGTGTTACTGCCGTAACAGGTTTAGTTTTAGCTTTCAATAGAACCTAATAAAAAAAGACCGCGTTGCTACATGTAGTATACTTGATTAGACGGCTGAAGAATGAGTGACGCGGCAGCACTAATTTTAATAAATCATCACCCCCAATAACCGCCTAGGTTTCTCAATTGAAGAGCGCTATAATCTGGAGTTTATCATTATGATATGATACAGCAATATAAACGCAAGTTATAGAGGCTGTGCATATCCTTGTTGTATGTATATACATTAAGAAACATTTGAAAACATCCTGAGCAAGTTTGATGCCAAGACACTATAGCCACTTACATGACTGGCGAACGATGGTATATGCAGCCAAGAAACGATCACTACTAACCGCGTAATCGCTTATCAAACGCCCTGACCTCAATCCCTGTTAACCCTTTCAACTTTCATTTACTGCTCCTCTTCGTTTTGCGCTCACCGGTCGGCCCAAGTGTATGTAGGACCATGCTCTATTATAGTTAGAGGACTTACGGATAGCGACTATACTCGTCAGCCTTTGGCGGCGGCTTTTTAAATGATTTGGACAACTCCAAATTTTGCCAGTCGTTGTTTAGGCCACTCCAAGTGTCTTAGGATTGGCGATGTGGACACTTCGACAAAGGGTAATTAATGAAGATCGAATAGTATTGCAACACCCACCTTGACGATTACAACATATGATGCGATCCATTCCTCATCTGTACAATAAAACTCGGGGATCGTCGATGGGGTTTAATTCAAGGATCCTGGGCTTTTGCTCAACGTCGAATCTTCATCTTCAACTTCACCTTCCCCTTTAGAGGTCCACACAATGAACATAGCATATCATACTGCATGTGGCATCATTACCCACGCCAGGCCCACGCCTTCCCTACGGCCCTTCAATAACAATCTCGGACACCGTCTCTCCGCCTTGTTTGTTTGCCTGCTCCAAATAATAACTCGGTGAAAGCCCCCTTTGGGGAGCCTGGATGTACGACTCCTCGAGATAAGCCCCAAGTGATCAGCTTCTGGGCAAGAAACGGTGATAACACGGCTGTGCGCGACCGCCTTGGTCAGCAAAATAGAGCTTTGAAATGCTCCTGGTCGATGCTAAGGATTATAATAGCCGAACAGTAACACTTGGCGAATGATTTATCTTGTTACTACTATACGTATACGCGGATGTGCGTATAATAAGAGGCATATCATCTTGAAGTTCCCAGTAGATATACAGTGTGATTGCATAGTTGAAGCATAATTTAACATTGCACAAAATGTTACATGGAATTATTCAAAAGTCTTTAAAAGCGTTTACTACAGCGCTCGGCATCTGGAAAGACGAAAGAAGGAGTGGGAGTTGGATCTGTCGGACTACACGATAGCGAATCGCCATAGCGAGAGGCTGATGGAAAAACTAATCACTCATGCATCTGTCGAGTAATGTAAGCATACCTAGGTATACCGAGCCGTTATCACCGTTAATAGGTACATACCATATGTACTTGAAACGTCCATTTTGAGAATGCCGGGATCCTGAGGTATTGACATGTTCCAGTGTGCATTTTCGGACCCACGGCGTTGGCATGATAGTTGCGCAAGAGCTGACGTAGGACAACGCCTCGAGCGAATAACATCCGCTACGCGCCGACGGCGCCGCCTCCCCGGATATACCAGTACACAATTTCCATCCCTCCCCCGGTTCTCGCACAGTTCATCTATTTCCCGCCCGCCCCAACTCCACTGATATGCGACGGGGGTTGGCAGTTAGTTAGGGGGAGGGAGGCTATGCACGAAATCTGCACAATTCTAGCGCTTCTGCAACCGTTCGGATGCGTAGGCTTTTTTTGGTGAAGCATCAGCTTTGAGCCACAAGTGGTGGTGCATACTCAGCTCTCCAGCCTCTCTCGCAGTCCGTCCCAAGTTATGAAACAATTAGAGGCCTCAGCGGGTCGTTGAGCTGAAGCGAAATGATATACTTCACTCAGCCTCGCGTTAGCATTTTATAATGGTTCCGGGGCAATGGTTTGTTTACTGGGCGTCGTGGCTTCATGGGCGATGGACAACGGTCTGCGACGTTCAACCTCGTCGATCACATACTAATTTTAGACAGATATTCATAGCCTTTTCAACATTTTCTTTTGATCTGAAACGCGATGTAAGTAGGCCATTTAAATAAGCCTTAATTTGACTGAGGCTATTACTTACTGAGCGGTATGGGAAGAAGTACAGGTACGTTACAAGCTCTCCCTTAATGCAAGCGTAGTCGCCTTGTTCAATCGCAGCTAGTTTAGGTCGGAGTAGTAGCTCCGAGCTAGCATTGAAAACAAAAATATCTAATTACCTTCAAAGCTTCTATAGGAGTCCAGCTACTCAGTGGTATGTTTTTTTTTTTGGCTTACCTAGAATATGGTTCTCCACCCACGATGATCTAAAGTAGATATCCAATCGCCGTCCCATGTTCGTGGGGGCTACCCTGTAGCCCAACTACATTGGCGTTCAAACAATGTGAGGCTACGAAGGCCGAGTAAACCGGCTTTTAAGATCATTTCGACCACCCCCATTTCTTGCAATGCACGAACAAGTAGAGATATTCGTAACATACAGCTTGTGCCTATCATGAGGCACCACGCACATCAAATCGAAGGGCTGTAACGTAGTTTCAGCTACCAAAATAGTATTTGAATTCGTCTTCATAAAATGCATCGCATTCTAGTCTAGTTTATAGAACTGGAAATCGAGAGATCTAGACCAAGAATCCTAGCACAGCTTACCACGGCTGTATCATGTCTCTCCGAATGACCTTGCCCTCGTCCTGATCCCGCTTGCCTTCCACAACATCCTTGAGGAAGTGTCCGCCAATTGAGGGGTCCAACGCGCCCATCTACGACCGGGTTAGTATCCCAACAACTTCGCCGTCTGTCAGTACTCACCTTCTTGAGCTTCTCCGCTCCGTCTCCGCCCAGGCCGGTCGCCAGGAATCCGGGAGAGACAGCCCAGACCTTCACGCCGTCGTTCAGGAGGGTCCGGCGCCACTCGCGCATGAGCATGTTGAGCCCCGTCTTCGAGCTGCGGTACGACGTGGTGTTCAGGCCGACGATCTGCTTCGGCCAGCCGGCGGCCGGGGGCGTGTTGATCCGGGCCAGCGTGGGCGTGGCGAAACTCTCGGTCTCGGTGAGCGTCGACGTGCCGCTCGCGATGAAGATCAGGCGCGGGTCCGACGACTTCAGCAGCAGCGGCACGGCTAGAGTCGTTAGGATGTGCGTGCCGGTGACGTTGATGTTCCACGATGCGTTGAAACCGTCCCGCATCGACATCCGCCCCGCCGCCATCTCGTTGTCGAAGCTCGCGCCGCCGTTGTTGATCAGCACGTCCAGACGCCCGTGTTTGGACGTCACCTCCTCCACGGCTTGAGAGAGCGACTTGTCGGACTCTAGGTCTACTTGCAATGTGCTAAGCGATGAAGCTGTCTGCGGATATTGCTTCTTCAACTCGGCAACTGTAACAGTAGGGTTAGGATTGTTAATTTCTTAGAGGCGCGTGCCAAGTGTATGAGCTCAGCCGCTCAAATGTCTCCTGCTAGGAGCGCCATATTTGCTAGCGATGGCCAGTAAGAGTGGTGAGATCTTAGATGCCACTCACTAGCATTCTCGCCCTTTGAGATTGTCCGACATCCCATGATGATCTTGTAGGGTTTGGGGCTCTGACAAAGAGCCTTGATGGCCTCCAAGCCGAGGCCAGTGTTCCCTGCATTGACCGTGAGTTTTTTTCTTCTTTTTTCTTTTTCTTTTCGACCGAGGGTCGGATAAGTGCATGCTACTTACCACCTGTGATCAGGAGTATCCTCTTTGCGGCCGCCATGATGATTTTATGTTCGCGTTGAGCGTAAAGAGGTACTCAATCTATCGCAGGTCAGGCAAAGGATGAGGCATAATCTCACGATGCTCACATAATAAGCGAGATTCTGGATATTATATACCAAGACACACAAGGAAATGCCCTACGCCACCTCGTGATTCGCGCAGGTGTCATTGGTTAATAGGGGAACCATCATTTTCAGCTAGCAAACAATCTGCCCATTTTGTAAGAGGTCAACGCCGCCGCAGATAGTTAAATCCGAGAGCGAGTGCGTTGGATAGACCTCTGTTTATAATTAATACACAAACTGTTCAGTGTCTTGCCGGTCTCCGAGCATCCAGATATACCCGTTAGTGCTTAGACATCACTAATCAACCACTAACAAAATGCCGGGGTACTCGGACTCCGCGCCTTGGCAGTGGTCGAGCCCGGAGTTAACAGCACGTTCGCAGAAACGTAGGTAATCCAGGGGTAGAAATCGAGGTAAGAGGGGATCAAGATCTATCTATACATACAACGCCAATAAGAAGGACGCTAATCTACGGAACGGCTTAGCCTGGTGTTGCAATATGTCTTGCTTACACAGAACAGCCTATGTGTATGTCATCGCTAATAAGACAATACAGAATACTCGGGAGGATCTTACGAATTACCTCTAACCGCTATCTACGCGATGGATTGAATTTAAGTGGTTCTTAGCTCTATGCCTCGGGAATAAATTGCGCGATGTTTGTTCGACCGAAAAAGAGTAGTGCGGGATGCCGAGGTATTATTCAGCCGATCCAGGGAATGGTAGGCATTGGAATGGACTACCGCTTCCATGCGCAAGCATCACACAGAGATGGCGAGGATGAATTTAAGGTTATATGCTCGAGTCTCATGCCCGAATTCCCCCACTCAGCATCTCATTTTCAAACTATCACATCTCCTCCATTCAGCTCTAGGATCTCTCTTATAAACATACTCACAAAATGACGAACATCAAGCTCACTGATGCGACGATCCCGTCGGGTTCTACCATTCTGGTCACAGGAGCCAATGGGCTCATCGCGTCTGTGAGTTACCGCTGGAGTCATTTTCTTCCCTTTCTAGTACCTTGAGAGCTCCCTAAATGTCTCGGGAGCGTGTTTCGAGAGCTGTGGAACTACGCAAAAAGGTAATTACTGACTCCAGCGGTTGTAGTGGGTCGCCGACAAGCTCCTTGAAGTCGGATACCGCGTTCGGGGAACTGTACGCAGCCTATCTCGATGCTCTTGGATGGAGCCATTCTTTGCCGATCGGTACGGTCCCGGCCGTTTCGAGCTTGTCGAAGTGTTGGACTTTGGTGCCCCGGGAGCATGGGACGCCTCGGTGAAGGGTGTCGCCGGCGTTGCTGCGGTGGCTGGGCAGGCGGGCTTAGACCTCGTTGATATCGATGCTGCCATGGACCTAGAGTATCCATTTGTGACCGGCCTGTTGAAGGCGGCGAAAGACGAGCCTAGCGTCAAGTCTTTTGTCTTCACCAGCTCCGCATGGGCTGCCTGGACGCCTGACCCGAGCAAGAAGTCGACGCTACACGAGTGGTCGTACAATGACGACGCAGTCCGCATTATGCGGAGTAACGCTTCGAGGGAAGAGAAGGGAATCTTGGGGTACATGGCCTTCAAATCACTCCTCGAACAACGAATCTGGGACTGGATCCGCGAGGAGAAGCCATCATATACGTTTAATACGATCCTCCCCGAGACCGTCTTTGGCGCAACACTGAGTCCCGAGAATCAGGGGATTCAAAGTACATGTGGTATGGTCAAGTGGCTTAGAGATGGCGTCAATCTGGAAGTCATAGGTAGCGTGGCCGCACAGAGATTTATCGATACGCAGGATCTCGCGGTGCTGTATGTGGCAGCTCTCTTCACGCCGGGCGTCAACGGAGAGCGTCTTTTCGCATTCGGGAACAAGTTCAACTTTCCGAAGGTCGGCGAAATCTTACAGGAACTCGAACCTGAGAAGAAGATAGTTGGAATCAAGGGGGATGGGTGGGATCAGACCGAGGTTCCGAACCAGAGGGCTGAGTCCTTGGTGCGTGCTTGTACTGGACGCGGTTGGGCGACGTTGGCAGACAGCATCGCTGATTGTCTGGATAGTATCAAGAAGCTAGAACAATAGCTTAGTAATGTTATATTGCCGCTGGATCATTCGGTTGGCAAAGACTTCCCGAAAACCGGCCGCTTGTTCTTCGCAAGCGAGACACGTGGTTTGAACAGTCATAGTTCCTTGTCAAGTCCTAAAAGAAAAGTGTAACAAGCCCCTAGTTTTTCTGCGATGCTTTGTTCTGAATCAACCTCAGCCACGAGCCCCTGTTTTTACAACAAGGGGATTCAAGTCGCTATAAAAGGCTAACTCGCGACAGTTTACGATCTGCGAATATTTGTAAAGTTAGTCAAACAATATTACCGAAACATACACGCCAACCAGCAGTATCTACCACTCTCAAGCGCCAGGCCTGTAAAATAAGGTTACTGGCCGCATCTCCAGCTCGCTATCATCATGTGTATTACTTACATTTCTACTTACCCGTGCGGGCACACGAGGTCACGGGTGGAGTTGTGCAACAAAGCGAAAGCTGCTAGCCTTTTCAGCCTTCCGATGTCAAAACATGGCTGCGCCAGTAATGTAGAGCGGCACGAGCCCCCTGATCTTCAAGATGGTTGCAGTTCTACCTGCCTCACGAAGCCATACAAGTGTGACAAGTGCAGCAGCTTTAGGAAACAGCTAGCGTGGCGGTGTGTTGATTGTAACGGCCTTCGAGACAACTCAGTTCAGACGTGGAACAATTGCCAGTGCTCTAAGCACGTATGCAATGAGTCTGTGCTCGGGATGCCGCTTTGTAAGAAATGCTCAGATAGATGCTTGCCAAGAAATTAACATTGAAGCCAATATGCCTCGTCTGTAGATCGGACGGGACAGAGCGTGTTAAGTGCTTTCACCTACGTTTCAGTAGCGTAAGCCTCTTCCTTCGTAGTGTATAATATTCAGGAAATATGATACATGGAGTAGACTTAACTATAGCGCAAGCTATCGGAATTTTAATAAATCTTCATATCCCGTAGAATATATCTTTTGTGCGCTCAATGATTAATCACCGGGAACCCTTTAGTGATACATTTCTTAATAGATACACAAATACCCGTATGGTAGTACATGTTGTACCCGAGCCCCAATCCGCCTAAACCTGGACTAGAAGTCCATCAATAACAGACCATTAATGTAGCCTGAAGAAATACCATCCGGAGCGCCTAGTTTTCCGATTTCTCTAACCTGCCGCAGCCCACGCATACCTATACATAACTTCTAGGCTTCAGCTTATACTAATCGGTGCATCTGGCTATGCCGTCTCGGTCGAGTATCGATATCGCCTAACAGGTATGTCATCGGGCTTGTTGATATGCGTAAGGCCCTACTACTAGAACGAGCCAAGGTTATAGTCGCAGCCCGTTAGTGAATTTGTGTTCCGCAGTCGACCGAGTGAAGTAATACCGAGAGCCAAGACAGTTATTAATATCCTCCCCTGCCTGCCCCCCTCTGTCCTAACGTGACCATCACCCGACAACTAATCTGCGGGGTGGCTAGCATAGAGAACGCTCGGGTGTCTATATTATGTAGCACTCTTCGCTGACGAACTGTAAGTTGTCTCAAGGCTTACTCGTGAAGTCTCGCTAATGCAGGGGGTGGGAGAGATGATCGATAGTGATTCAGACTATTCATAAACCTTGTAGTTTCTCGTCCAGTCGTAGGAAAAAACCCGCAGTGATTAACTCGAACGATTATCTCGCGTTGATAAGGCTTAGCAGAATCCTGTTAGATATGTTTATCCTACACCAATAGGCATGCGGGCGGACGCAGAAACGACTAGTCAATCAGTTTGCCTCGGCTGAAATTGGGTGTCCATGAACGATAGGTTGAGAGCGTCCAACGCAGGATCATCCCAACACTGGTCAAAGAACATCGTATCCATATCCCATGAATCCAACGTCTGGTTCATGGACATCCCAAAGGGGTCGGTTGAGACTGGGTTAGGATACGCAGAAATGGATTGCGCGGTCGGTGGGCGGGGGGGTTCGATGTTTGATGTAGCCGTATGATATTTCCCTGTAGCCAGTCGCATAGTTTGCATGAGAATCGACACCCCAACTCTGTCACCGGGGGCAACCTGTTGCGTATCAATAGCCATCGGGCCATGTTGGCATAGTTCCTCAAAGACTTTGGCAACTCGGCCCATCTCGTCGTTAGAATGAGCAGAACACGACTTGAAGATAGAGTGGGAAAGGACTACATGATTCGCAGCTAGCTGCTGTTCCTCCGCCGACGCTGTGGTATTGAGTCTGAAATATCTGAGTAGGAAGGCGGTTGTGAAAGCAAGTCCCCTGAAGTACGCCTTGGGGAAAGCCCGCGGCCGATGTTTGGTTGGCACGCCGTGATCCTCGAGTAAACACTCGCTATGCCGCAGATTGGCGAGATAAATAATGCGAAGCGATGTTGAGAACGATAGTTTGAGTAGGACTTCCCGAGCCGTACTACCTACACGGTCTTTCGAGATTACTAGCCCGTACATATGCAACTTGGCAACTAGGGTATTGTACTCGAGCATGTGCGGCCACTGATCAGGGTAGGAAGACTTTAGACCTTCGAGGTCCCGATCGAGGAGATGGAGGATAGAGGAGTCAATCGTGCCATCATTGGCGGTATGAGAGAGGATGTTGGTGAAGTCGGCGATGATCGCTTGTAGCTTGATTTCGCCAGCAAACTCGCGTGGGATTGGGTAGTCTTGTAGACATGTGGTGACTCTGGCTAGTTCGGAGGAGCTGCCTATTATGACTGGGAGACCAAGGTGCATGCTCAAGCTACACATCGTCTGTTAGGCTTCATTAGCCCATAAACGCACCGGGAACCGCTGACTTACAAGCCGCTCACGTAGAAGCATCCAAGCCAGGTGACGATCCTTTCAAGCCGTTCAAGGGGGGTTTCCAAAGAGCTGCTTATGCCACGATACAGCGGCGACGGACCAGACCGGTGTAAGCCTAGATATAAGGCGGAATTTACAGCAATCCCAGAGTATAGCCAGCTCGGATCTTGTCGCTACGCACCCAGTCGCGCCGTTAGCCCATATTACCCTTAAATCCTAACTACACACGGGAAAGCTGCACATGCATGAAGTTCGGGATTATGAATACTCACCTGTGAAACTACTGGCATTGGCCATAGACATAATAGTAACAATGCTCGGATCTTTGGGAGGGGTAGCGGCGCTTGCAAGGCCTCAATCCTAATCAGATCTTGGAACGGCCCTGCTATCTGATTGAAAAGGTCCTCTGCTGACGGGATCGTTGTGTGTGAAGCAACGATTATGATGATAGTCCAGAAAAGGAACTGCGAAGAATGATAAATAGCATTAACGTTGATTGACACCAATATCGGAAGTTTAGGATGGAAAAGCCTCGCGAATCTAATACGCTTTGTCAGCGATTCTAGGTATAGGGGTCGAGAACACCGGCTCTTGGCTGCCATGAAGCGGGACCACCTACATCCTAAAGGCCTCAATTGCAGTCACCGCACTGATGACAACACAACCAATCCCCACAGTTTCAACAGATAGATTGAAGTCATTTGCGGGTATGTCTGATGAGGAGTTCCCCGCTTGGTCGGCGGAGAAGCCGGAATCGTCGGTACTTGCCGTCGATGTCGCTCTTGGCTTAAGACCCTGACTTCGAAGTTCATTGAGTTCTTTGGACATGGCCTCTATCCGTCTTTAGACCGTCGATTCGCACAAATTAGCTAGAGTCCTCAACGAGAGATGTTTGATATCATACTTTCTAGCTGGCGTCCGCCGGAAGGATGGATCCACGACGCATTGCAAGTCTCTTGATTGACAACGGCTACATGGATTTGGGAAGCGTTCTCTAGAATCGCAGCGCAACTATCAATATGTCTCAGCATTACATACTGTCAGCATACATCGGAATGGGCCAAACACACTTTAGACTGCTTACACTCGGTACATGTTCGTACAGCTCTGGGGCCAGACCAATTTGCTATCCCCGCCGTAGCCATGCCGAATCTCGCCCACACTAGGAAATCGAAATTTTGATTAATTTTTATATACAAAGTAAATTGAGAGAAAATGTACACCAACTGTAAAGAATAGGGATATAGTGTTTATACAGTAGACACGGTACCTTTTAACGTTTGAAAGCTGATGCTGCATGAATGCTGCCTAGATAAATACTTATCGTGTGGGGAATGTCTAAGCTCGTAGGCCTAGGCTGTAAGACGAAAGCGTGGGATGATGACGTGTGGTTGTATAAGCCACAACAATTAGGTACGTTAGCACAAAGTTGCTTGGTATTTGCTTCAGATATTTAAAACGAGTAGAATAAGAAAATAGTAAGAGCGGGAAGAAAGCGGTTCGTTCCGGCGGTAATATAGGCTTAGCTAATTCTCCGAGCTGAATGTTATAACGACGAAGAGGGTACATCTATTGTGCCGAGTTAAACAGGCCACCGCGTATTTCGTGTTGGTTCCCCTTACATATCTGATATTCATGCGT
This sequence comes from Hypoxylon argillaceum, assembly GCA_022495175.1. NCBI lineage: Eukaryota > Fungi > Ascomycota > Sordariomycetes > Xylariales > Hypoxylaceae > Hypoxylon > Hypoxylon argillaceum. The sequence goes on along the minus strand of MU378424.1, from coordinate 12,950 downwards.
GAGAATCTAGAGAGGTGATCGGATGTACTAACAGGCGATCGATCATAGCAGGTTAAAAGAAGCACTATAATACCGCAATGTTACTATCTCTGATTATAACAGTCGCATCTATCGTAACTGTATCACTTAGATTTTATGAAGCGTAGGGAACCGTAATAGCTAGAAGAAAGGTGCGGTGTGGACATGATATAGAGTGTTTTGAGTGATTGGTAATGATTTTCCGAATTCGTATTTAGAGTGGCTGAGACGGGTACCGCCCGATGATATCCGTGGCTATGGGTGCTACGACCACGGTACCAAGCTAGCATCCTTGTCTCGCAGGCCTTAGACGAATGGAAGACGCAGGTAGGGAGACATTGCGCTGTAGGTCTGCTAAAATTAATAAATTAAGAAAAAGATGCATAGTATTCGAGAATAAAAACAAGCAATCCTGAGACTGCCTAGAGAAGAGTCGCAGGTGCAGTTATGCTAAAGAGAATAAAACAACCCCCGTCGCTGATCAACGGAAAAGGTGATCACCTTGGCAGGTGGTTTGGTTTCGGGACATGGCGCTAGGTTAGTTTGTTTCCGGGCTCCCGGGTGTGTCAAATTATCTAGTCCTTATTGGCTTGGTCTTGGCAAAGAAGACCGGGGTTCTCTCTTCGGACCAGCACCAGTCAGGGACGGGGTTCCGACGTCATTTTCCCCTATCTAAAATGAAGGCCCGTCCCGGGTCTAGACTGGGGAATGAACAACCCAAAGAGCCTACCGGGAAAGTCGCTACCGAATTATATCTAGAAAACTACGGAGTACTACTTCATCAGGTCGCATGGTTGGTAGAGTGTCATGTTACCCGTGGGTTATGCTGCATAAATAAATCACACGGGCCACAAAACTGTTAGGTCTTAATTATGCATGCCATCAATAAAGTAAGAAAGAGAAGCAGAGGTAACTATATATATAATAAAGTAACGCTGTTAATATGGTATAGCTCTTAGGGTCAATAGATAACATAACATTATAATTATTGAGGGCTTATATAAAGTGAGGTATCTTGTTAACCATACTATAATGCTGTAAATCCTACACTTGTTTCGCAACCATCAAAACATACTAACGCGGGAGAAAGCGATGATAGTTCCGATCTTACAAACAGTAGCCTCTTAATCTCTAACACCCCTAAAACTACGAGATAGCCCATATCCTAGCTCTTGTCAAAGAGACCCAGGTAGTCTATCATAATGAACGAAGGGTTTTGAGATATATACTTCTAAATTGTTAAAAGACCAGCTCGGTCAAACGATCACTAAGACTTAACGGTTGTTTAGTATATGTGATAGCTATTATAATATAGGTGTATAGTTAATCGAAATTGTAGTGTAACCTAGGATACCTCTTGGAGTCAAAGTATCCGAACTCGTTGGCATATTAAACGGATATACCTCCGGTATGTAAACACGGGCGTAGCTCCTACCTTACAACATATATTTCAAATTGAGAAGCAAGGATTCATATTATATAATGCACTGCATTCGAAGTGCTTATTTCCATCCAATCAAACAACATACATATAATCACGGTGACTCACACGGCGTGGGAGGCGTATTATCGAATCAATGTTAACTGGTCAATTAATAAAGCTTAACAATAGTAGGATACTGTATTAATAATTCAAACTTGCATTTCATACGCAGATCACGGGCTAGTGTAATCTCTTTAGTAGGTTTCGGAATTGACGATGCTATGAACATTACACTGCTGTTATAACAGTACGTATTACCGCTGCAAGTTGTCAGGGTTACTAGCCTTGACAGCGGTCTACTTTGGCCGGCGTCAAGTATCATAGTATTGCAGTTCTGTTTCTATAGAAACAAGTCAGAAAAACGTGGTGAAGAAAGCGCTTCACCAACCCTAAGAATGCTAAATGTCAAACTCGTCTATGTAACAATAGCTTTGCTAATAAGAAACCGCATTGTTTTGCCAGAGCTGACATGTGAATTGGTTTTAGAAGTTCCGAGGAAATTACCATTTTACTATGTGCTTTGACGTTTTTTTGATCATCTGGTTGAAACACACAACTAGAAGGCAGGCAAAACCTGTATTTACATGTTCAAAATATAAAAAAACCTCAAGATAAACAACTCATTTATGGTTCCATATGGCCATATGTTTAAAGCCTGAGCCTCGTGACTTTTAATAATTACCTCTTTTACTTGATCACTTTATATTCAAGGTGATATAGTTTCTTTAAATCATATTATCCAGTCAATTAATACAACCGATTAAAGCGTAATTGATGTAATGCCTTTAAAACTATGTATTACTTAGCAGCATTCTTCACCTGGACCGCAGCGGGGTTATTAGCCATGTTACCTTTGACTCTGGTCGCCAATCAAACGTCTCACGGCCTCAGCCACTCATGAATATAGCATGTTCGTTATTCCTTATACTAATAATGCCAGGATTTGGCGGTGTGATCTGTCTACTGCCCTGTTGCGATAAAAAGTCGAAGAAGAGTGGGTATGATTACGTAAAGTTCACCTCGGCACCAACTTCTTTCCCCTTCGTATATTTACGTCACTATTAGTGCGCCATATTTACCATATCGATACACATCGTATGCAGTCCGAAGGAGACGAAATAATACGAGGTATGAAATCTATTATCGAACCACCACTTCTATATGCATTACGCGTCTCGCCACAAAGCCATAAGCTTCGTGTGAGATAATCTATATTATATTAAAAAGGAGGGGCATGCAGCAAATGTCGCCGACCAAAACGAGCGAGCCGTGAAAATCAAACAAGCAAATTTCCCTCATTTCCCGAACCAACACTCCACGCTTGCATTGGGTATCCTCGCTTGAATATTATTCCTAACTCCGGCTGCCCCCTTAGTGAAGGGTACGTCGAATGCTTTCCGTCGAGTTCGACGAGTGCGAACCCGGGCAGACGGTGGTGTCGACGTAGTCGGCGCTGGTGTAAGAGAAGACGTAGTCGTTGGTGTAGTGGTCAGTGCCACGCCATTGTCCCTAGAACATGTGAGTTACTCGAGTTGTGAGATAGATGAGGAAGGGGAAGACTTACATCGTTGGTGGCGTAGCTGGAGTCCCAGTATTGCGTGTACATGGCGCAGTACTGACCCTCGGGGCGGCCGTTGACCTCGGACAGGTAGGTCACGAAGAAGTTGCAGAGCTTGGGGGCGCCAACGGCGGGCGGGTGGGCGGTGTTGTACTCGTTCTGGGAGGTGCAGGCGGCGGCGCATAGACCGACGTCGAAGAAGCTGGTGGTGAAGATCTTGGCACCCATATAGGTGTCCTGGCCGAGGCAGTTCAGGGGCGCGTTGATGGAGGCCTCGCCGAGGAATTCACCGGTGAAGCCGGGGACGGCGGGCAGCGCGGTCTTCATGTAGCCGTTGGAACCGGCGATGACGACGTGGAACTGGTTTCTCCATTGGCCGGCGTTGTTGGCATTGGCGGCGGAGACGTAGCCGCCCCAGTACACGCACTTGATCTCGGTGGTCGAGAGCGGGTCTGGGCAGGCGTCGCCGGGGACGATGCTGGGGTCTCGCTCGAAGTAGATGTTGAACCCGGAGCAGGAGTCGACGTTGTTACACCGGCGAGCGCACTCTTGGGTGTCGTAGGACTCAAGGGTGCTGTAGCCGGAGTAACCGTAGGCACTGTTGGAGGCCTGCAGGTTTTCGAAGGTCTGGAAGTAGCCGCTGGGCACCGGGGCGGAGGTTGCCGCGTTCGTGAACACATCGTAGGCAAGGAAAGCGTCGGCGTTGTCAGGGCTTGGGATGGGCCCGGCGCCAGCGGAAAGGGAAGTGCAAGAATCGTCAGTTCTGGCCTCGACGCCCCGCTTAGTTATGGCCTCTACTGGAAGCGGGTCTGCGATGGCGGCCTGAGTTGCGGCAGGCAAGTTATACACGACTGTATGGGGCTGTTCTCCGATGGAGATCGTGTGGACTGCGGGCTTTGGTGCGGCTTCGAGGAGATCAAAGTCGAGCAACTGGCGAGGCTGGAGTGGCGAGGCGCCAACCAGAGACACCAAGGTGTTCAGGACAACAGTTCTTGACTTCATGATGATAAGATGAGAAGAGTGATGGGTGGTGGTATTAAGGTGTTATTTAGTGTCTGAGACGATGATGAGAGAAGAGATGATGAGGTATAGATGTTTATGACAGGATCTTTCACCTCATTATATATCCGGTTCATGTTAAAACACAGTGCTGTATAAGCGCCGGTCCTGGGAGGATACAAGACTGGCTTTCCTCGGGGCTGAGCTGAACCAGCGCAATGTTTAGTCGGGCTTAGGCGGTGCGACATCTCGGAGCCACGTGTGTCTAGGCATACAGCCTCCGCAAACAGGCGAGAAGAGGATAAAGACACGAGCGACGATAGCATCTTGACGGGGCTAGTGAAGAGCCGGTCGAGGTTAGTAGTAGCAACTATTGACGGCTTCTCACAAGGTCGAAGTAGTTTTTCACCACCGTTACGAGAGAAATAACAACTGAAAAATTGCAAGCTCATGTCTAACAATGAAGACTTCGGCTAATACAACTTTCATTCACATACGATTTCCATGATGAAGGTTGATGACACTGCCAATCACGAGATCAGAATAGTTCACCGAAGTGGTAGGAGGCAGACGTGGTTAGTCTACGCGCTTGTATCCCATTGGGTCAACATGGAACCCCTGCTCAGCTACCGAAAGAGCGCTAAAGACTTAGTTAAAGCCGCTCTGAAAAAGAGCTAAGAAGCAAAAGAGGTTGTTTTTTATTAGCAAAAAGCGTAGATGAAAAAAAAGAAAAACTAGCTAAACTTAAAAGTAGGCAAAAAGTTTAAATAAGTAAAAATACTTTTTAATAGTTATAACAAGTATAGCTTATATTTAGTAACATTAATATAAAAATTTTACTAAAAGCAGTAGTTATAACTAGTTTTTTTATTATTTTTAAACAAACAAAAACTATTTTTAATAAAATTTTTATTTAAAAATATAATTAGTTTTATTGTTTTTAATTTTTAAATAATATAATATATTTATATTATTTAATTTTTTTACTTTTTAAACTTTTAAACTAATAATTTATTTATTTTATTGTAAGTTTTTATTTTTATTTTATATTTTAGTTATAATAATATTGCTTTTTTTTATAATAATATTAGCAAAATTTTATAATAGCTATATATACTTTTTTATTATAGTGTAAATTAAAATCTATTAATTGTTAAAAAGATTTTATTTAGTAAATATTTATATTTTAGTTTAAAAAATATATAGCTAATTTTAAATAAATATAAAATTTTTTTTAAACAAAAAAATAAAATTATTTAAATTTTTAAAAATATTTAAAAATATAAATAAAATAGCTACTAATATAACTAAAAATACAAATAACTGTAAAAATATTATTGTTATAGCTTAAAATATAAAAAATTAAAAATTAATTGCTATTACTAATATAATATAAAATATAAAAAAATAAAACTTAATTGTTATTACTAAAGTAATATAAAATATAAAAAGTTAAAAAACAATTAATAATTATAATATATAAAATAATATAAACTTAGCTAAAACAACAAATAAAATAATTAAAAATATAATTAATAACATTTATATATAAAAAAGTATAAATTTATTTATAGCAACAAAAAAAAAAGTTAATAAATATTATATATAAAGTTATATAAATTTATTAAAAATAAAAAATTGTTATATTAATGTTTAATATATAAAACATAAGTTATTTTAATTAAATTAACTAATAATATATTTTTTATAAAACTAATGTTTATAAATAAATATAATTATTTTAATTTTAATAAATATAGTTTTAATATATATAACATAGTTTTTTTTAATAATTAAAGTTAAATTATTTTAATTAAATCTTTTTTAAATTAATATATTAATAATAAATTAAAAAATTAAATATAAATGTTTTTTTTAATTTTAAAAAATATTTAAATTTATATAAAAAATAATTGTTTTTTTTATTTTAGTATAAATTTTAAACATATAAAGTTTAAACAAATTAAATTTAAAATAATTATTTAAATTGTTAAATAATTAATTATAGTAATAACAACGTTATTACTAAATATAGCATTTAATAATAAGTTTTAATATAAGCTATAAAATAATATTTAATACAATATTTTAAAAAGCTATTTTTTTAAATATAAATAAAAAAAAAAATATTTAAACTATAAAAAATAGTAGCTAAAATAAAAGTTATAGTTAAAAAAGTTAAAACTAAGTATTAATTGCAACAAGTTTATAAAATATATTATATAAATAAAAAAAAACAGCTGTTTATAAATAAATAAAAAAAAAAGTAAACTTAAATATAAGTTATTTATAAATTGTTAGTTATAAATAAAAAAAAATAAAATTAAATTTAAATATAAAAAATATAGTATAAACTATTTTAAAATAACAAGTTTTTTAAATATTAACAACGTTAATAAATATATTAAAATATTAAAAACTATTATTTATATTAATAGTTTTAAAATTTATTTAAAAATAAAGTTTTTTAATATTTTTTAACATTTTAACAATGTTTTAAATAAATTTAGTATAAATAAAATTTAATTAAATAAAATAAAAATATTATTTAATATTAAAAAAAATTATATTTTTAGTTTTTAATAAATTTTTAAATATAAAATATTTGTTAAAAAAAAACTTAGTATTTTTTCGAAATTTATTAGCTAATATATTTTTAAGTTTTTTAAATAAATCATTATATTCGAAAAAATTGCTAAATTATTAAAAGCTAAATATTATAGTTTTTTATTTAACTTATACTGTTTATACTATATAAAAAAAAAACATAAATTTAAACTTTTTGTATTTATTAAAAATATAAAGCAAATTAATAACAAAGTTTTTAAAGTTTATTATAAAATTGTACTTTTTTTTAAAACAAAAATAATATTTTAAATAAACTTTATAATAAATTTATAACAAATTAATATAATAAAAGCTGTTAAAGCTTAATATAAAAATAAAAGTAAAATTAAAACAAGCATTTATAATTCTGTTAATATATATAAAAAAAAAAAAAAAAACAAAAAACAAGTATACAATTATAAAAAAAGTTTAAAGTGCTAGTTTTAATTATATAATAAAAATAAACAAAAATATTTATGTTTAAAAAAATTAATAACTATTAAACTAAATAATAATAAAATCGTATATTTATTTTAAAGTTAAATCGTTTTTTATTATTAAAATAAAGTTTTGTTTAATATTAAATAATAACTTTTTTATAACAGTTACTGTATTAAGTTTAAACAAAACTATTTAAAGTATAAAATAATATTTAATATAATTTTAATTATTTATAATTTTTAAATAAAAATATATATTAAAATAGTTATTTAAAATAGTTATAATAATAATATATAAAATATGCTTTAAAAAACTAAAAAACAGTTTAACAAAAATAATATTTCAATTAAATTAAAAGTTTATACTAAAAAATAAATATCGATTTAAATAAACTTTAAAAAAAAAGTTTATTGTTATAACTATAACAATAATTAAATATAATAACAATATAAAATAAAGTAATAATATAAATAAAAAAAATATTTATTAATTAAACTAATATAAATAAAAAAAATAACTACTAGCTAAATTAATATAAACAAAAGAAATAATTATTAATTAAATTAATATAAACAAAAATTTTTAAAATATAACAAATAAAAAAGTTAATAATAAAAAAACTGAAATAAATAAAAATAATTATTAATATAATTAAAAAGTAATAAATATAAATATAATATAAATGTTAATATTAATAAACTAAAAAATTATAATAAAAATAAATATTTAATAAAAAAAAAAAAATAAAAATAAAAACTATAAATAAAAAAAATGATATAAATAAAGCTTTTACTAATTTTTATAAGTAATTGTTGCTATAATTTAATAAATATTTATATATTTTTTTATTAGTTTTAGCAATTATTTATATACTTTTTTATTGCAATTAAGCAGTTGCTAATTAAATTAGTAACAATATTTAAATACTTTTTTAAATTATTTATTTTGTTATAAGTATTAAAATATTTAAATATTTAAAAATTATTTAAATTATTTATTAAATTATAAATATTTAAATATTTTAAACTATTTATTAAATTATAAATATATAAATATTTAAATATTTAATTCAATTTAAATTATTTAATAAAATAAATATTTAAATGTTTAAATTATTTATTTAATTATAAATTTATTTATTAATATAAACATATTTTATTTATAATAAATTATTTATTTAAATAATAGTACAAAATTATTAAATTATTTAATATAATTACTTTTAAGTTTAAAAAGTTTTAAAAAGTTTTTATAATAAATATAAATAAATATAATAGTATTATTAAAGTTAACAAATTAAAATAAAATTTTTTTAATTCTTTTATAAATTATAAATAAACTTTTTTAATACAATAATAGTTTTTTAAATTTGTTTTTTTATAAAACTATAACAAAGTTTTTTATTAATAACTTTTGTTTTTTTATTAAATAAATATATTTACAAAAGTTTTTTTTAATAGTTATATTTTTATTAATGTTTTTTTAATAATATTATAGTTTAAATATATAATTTATATATAATTTATTTAATTGTTTTAAAATTAATAATATAAATATTTTATTTGCTAAAATAAATCTAAGTTTTTTTTTTTTAATATAAAAGTAATATATTTTATATTTTTTTCTAAATAAATAATTATATAAAATTTTAAATAAAATATAGTTTATTTTAATTATAAATCGAAAATTTATTAACATAATAATTTTAAATAATAGTATATTTTATTTTTTAACTATAGTATTTTTTAATTTAGTTATAAGCTTAAATAGTATTAGTTATAATATTTTATAATATATTTTTACTATTTTAATAAACTTATAAAATTTTAAAAAGTTATTTATAACTTTAAATTTAGTTTTTTTTAAGTATTAATACAATTTATTAAAAATAAAAACTTTTTTAAAGTTTAAATAATAACTTAAAAAATTTATATTAATTTTTTATTTTTAAGTTAACATTATATATACAACTATAAAAGCTTTAATATTTTTTATTAATTTTATTTAAATAAATCTACTAAAGTAATTAACTATAAAAAAAAAGTAGTAATTTTTAATAGTTATAAAAAAAAAAAGTTTTACAAAATTAGCTATAATAATTTAAAATAGTATATATATTATAATTAATAATAAAAAAACTTTAAACTTTTTAAAGCTAAACTTTATATATTATAAATAGTTTAAGTAATAATTTTATATATTTATTACTATTATAAGCTAGTAAATAAATTAATTAAAATATTAAAACATAAATAACAAAAAAAAATAACTAGCTTTATTATAAACTATTTTTAAAATTTAAAAAATATTAGTTTTATAAAAACATTTTTTTTAAACTTTTTTTTAATAATATTTGAATTAATTATTTATTAATTTATACTTTTTTACTTTGTTAATAAAAATTTAACTACTAATATAATTTTATTAATTAAAAATATTTATAAAAAAAAAGTATAATATTAAAATATTATAAATTAAATAAATATTTAAACTAATTTTTTTAAGTTTTAATAACAGTTAATATAAATATAACATTTAAAGTTTTAAAAAAGTTTTTAAAAAACTTTTTAATAATAAAATTAAAATTTTTTATACTATTAAACTAAATAATAAAAAAACAAGTAATAAAATTAAAAGTTATAACAATTGCTTTATTAAATAATAAATATTTAATTTTTTTTTTAAATATTTTTAACAGTAGTTTTTAATATTTATTTGATTTATTTTTTTATATTTAAGTTTTATTTTAACTTATAAAGCTAAAGTTTAAAGTATTAAATATATTTTTATAATTATTATTAAAAAAAAATAATTTTTAATAAAATATTAATAGCTTTGTTTTTTTTTTTTTTAATATATTTGATATTAATATTTATAGCTTTAAGTTTAAACATTTAATAAATATAAATATTTTTATAATATATTAAATTTAAAAAATAAGTAAAAAATATATAATTTATATAAATTGTAAACTTGATTTTTAAAAGATTTAAAAAATAATGTAAATATTTTTAAATAAATTTTATAATAATTAAAAGTTTTTTTTTATAAGTACTATAATTATATTAAAATTTTATAAATAAAAAGTTATTATAAACTAAAAAAATATTTATACTTTTTTGTTTTTAAAAAATTACAATTTTTGTTTTATAGCTTAAAATATTAATGTAAATATTACAAAAAAAGTTAAATTAATATTTATAAATTATTAATATAGCTAAAGTTTGCTTTTTTAATAGCTTAAAAAATAAAGTTTTATTTTTTTTTTATTACTAAAGAATATTTTTAATAAATCGAATAAATAGTTGAAATATTTTAAAACAGTTTTTTATTTACTTTTAAATAAAACTTAAAGCTTTAAAAAAAGATTTTATATTAGTTTATATTATAAATATAAACTAATTTATTAGTTTATTATATTTTTTTTTTATAATTTTAATAATATTATAAATATAATAAACAACTTTTAAAGCAATGATTTTTTTGTAGTTTAATCGAATTTTTTTAAATAAAAGTTTGTTGAACTAATGACTTAACAAGACTTATACATACACACTAGGTGCGTATAACTAGGACCTTAACTAGGACCCTTATTAAATAACCGAATAGATAAAAAATACAAGGACTTACTAAAATCCACAAAACTTACAGGTCTTACATACATATATATATAAATAACTTATATACAACTTTTTTAGTTGTACTTTTTTTTATAAAATATATACAAATTAATATAGAATTTTAAAACTTAAAAACAAACTTTAAATTTTATAAATTATTTTAAATTTTTTTATATATATATATATAAAAAGTTCTACTAATATTAATTAATAATTATAAAATGTAATTATAAATTAATAAAATAAAAAAACAAAGCTTAGTTATAAAATAGCTTTTATATTAAATTTTTTATTTTTTATATAAAAAATAAACTATTATTTATATCGATTAATTAAAAACGAGTTAAATTAACTATTAAATAAAAAAAACTTAAATATTATAAAGTTGAAGTTGCTTTTATATAATAATTTAGTTTTTTTTATATAAAAATTAATAAAATTATAAACTATTTTATATATTTAACTTTTTAACTATTTTATTTATTTACTTTTTTTTTTATTTTTATTTTTACTACTTTTTACAATTATATTAACATTTATAACAAAAGTAGCAGTAGTAATAATAGCTATAGTAGTTTAATAAAACTATTTTAAATTTTTAAACAAAAAATTTAACTTAAATTTACTTTTATACGAAAATATAGCTAAAAAAAATAATACTGATTTTAAATATTAAATTATTACTATTAATTTAAACAATATAATTATTTTGATATAATTGTTAATATATTTTATATAATGTTTAAAAAAATATATATAAATAAAAATCGAAAATAAACAGTTTATATAAATATTTATAATAAACTTTAATAGTTAAATATAATTAATATTTATAAATATTAGTTGTATATTTAAATAAATATTTATTGTAATAATTAAATATAATAAAAATATTAAAGTATATAAAAAAACATTAAATAATTAAATTATATATATTTTTAAAAAATATAATAAAAATAACAAAAAAAAATCAAATAATAATATATTTATATAAATAGTTTTAGCATTTATACTAGTAAATATATTAAAACTTCAAATTATATAAACAAATTATTTAATATTATAATTAGCTATATTAAAATTAATAATATTAATATATATTTTAATACTTAAAATAAATAACTAAATATTTATTTTTGTTATATAAATAAAAACTTAAAAACTTATACTTATTTTTAAAATTTTTACTATATATTTTATACTTTTATTTATATATAAAAATTAGTTATATAAACTTTTTTTTATTTAAATTATTTATAATAATTTAATTAAAATAGCTTAATTTATTATATTTATTAAAATATAACGATTTAATTAAAACTATAATAATAAATTATATAATATATTATATAATAAAGCTTAAATTTTTATTTTAATATATTGTTGATTTAATATTATTAAAAAATAATATTATATAATATTTTTTTTTATATTAAAAAAAAAGCTAAACAGTATTATTTCAATTATATTAGTTTAATATATAAATAAAACAAAATTTATATAATATTTAACAATTATTTTAATATAACAATTAATTATAATTAATATTAAATTAACTAAATTATAATTATTTTTATATAAATAAAATAAAATAATTTAATAAAAACAATACTTGAAATATTAAAAATTATAATTAATAAATTTTAACTTATATAATATGTTTTAAAATTTAGCTACTATAAAAAAATATTATTTTATATAGCAGTTATATAAATATGTTTTAATATATTTAAATTTAAATCTGCTTTAATTAATTAAAAATTTATATATAAAGTATTATTTTTTAATTTGTAAACAGTATTATAAGTTTTTTTCAATCGAAAAATAAATCATTATTATATAATAAATATTTATTTTATTAATAAACAATATAATATTAAATATTTAAAATAATTATATAGTTATAGCTTAAAAAAAAAATTTTATTAAAAACTATAACAATTATATAACAAAAATAATAAAAATAATAAAAAGTATTTTATTTATAAAAAACTTAGTTGTTAATTTATTAATTATAGCTAACAAAAAAAATCGAAAATAAAAAAGTAATATTTTGTTATATATAATATTTTAAAATAAAAAGCTTTATTATATAAAAAGTATAATATATTTATATTAAACTACAAAAGTAATAAAAATTTTTTATATAATAATAAATTTAATAATAATTTAAATTTTAAAACTAAAAATAAAACAGTTTAATTTTTAATAAATTTAATATATT
>MU378423.1:0-26821 GCA_022495175.1 Hypoxylon argillaceum | reverse complement strand
AAAAAAAAGTTTATAATTATTAAAATAATAATATTAATTATAATTAATATATATTTAAATTTTTTTTATATAATTTATTATTTATTTATTAAATAGCTAGCTATATTTTATTATATATAATATTAACAAACTATTAATAAGTTTATATAACTTTTATATATATATTATATATACAAAAATTTCTTTTAAAATATAAAAATAATAATAGTATTATATAATTATAATATTATATTCTGTTTTAGCTCTGCTATATATAATCAATTATATAAAACTAAATCAATAAAAAGTATATAATTATTATATAAATATTTATTAGTTATATATATTAATAATATTAATATAAAAAAGCAAAAAAAAAGCTTTTATTTTTTAAAAGCTGTTTATAAATATAAAAAATTTTTAAATAAAAATTTAACTTTTGCTATAATATTAAACAAATAAAAAATCAGCAATATAGTTAAAGCTGTTAAACTATTAATTTATATAATAAAATTTTAATTTTAAATATTTTAAAAAAAATTTATAAATATAAATAAACTTAAAACTAAAAAAGCAACATTTAATATTAACTATATATTAAAAAAATAAAATCAAAAAAAACTAACTAAGATTTTTAAAAAGTTTTGCAGCTATATTTTTTTTATTTTTTAAAATTTTTACTAGCTTTAAATTTTTAGTTGTTTTAAAAGTTTTTACTAGTTTGAAATTTTTTGCAAGATTTAAAGTTTTTGCAATTTTAGTATTTTTAGCTGCTTTAAAATTTTTAATCGAGTTAACATTTTTTATTAATTCAATTATAGTTTAAACATTAGCTTTTATTAAAATAACAACAATATTAACTAAAAAAAAATTAATATATAATAAAAAAAATATATATTAATATAAATTATAAAATAAAAAATATTTTATTAGTTTTAAAAATTATTATAAAACTTTTGTTAGCTTTAAAAATAACAGCTGTTTTAAAATATTAATATAAATTAAAAATTAAAACTATATTTTATAAATTTATATTAAACTTAAAAATAATAGCTATTTAAATATTAATATAAATTATAAAAAATAAATATATTGTATAAACTTTTGTATTTTTTAATTAAAAATTTACTGCTTTTTATAGTATTATTGTTGTTGTTTTTGCAAATTTATTTAAATATTATTTTAACTTTATAGTTCAAATTTTCAATTTTATTAATTTGCTAGCTAAATATAATACATTTTTTAATTTTTTTTAAGTTTATAATAAAAACTTGTAATAAATTACTATTTAATATATTAAAGCTATAAACAAACTAATAGTATACTTTTATAATAATGCAATAAATTATATTGTTAATATAAAACTTTAAGCAATATTTAAACAAATCTTATATAAATTTAACAGTAGCAAAAAATTAAAATTTGCTATAGCTTAGCATTATTATTAAAGTATTAATATAAAAAACAAATATTAGCAAATTTAAAAAGTTTTTTATTTAATTATTAAAACTAATTTAAAAAAAGCAGTAAAATATATTGCTTTTTATAATATATTTATTAATATTGCTAATAAATTTTTTAGTTATAATTTAATAATATTTATAAAAAAAACTTATAAAATTATTTTAACGTTAATATTAGCAAATATTATAATTTGTTAAAAAAAATAGCGTTATTATTATATTAATTAATATTAAAAAGCAACTAGAAAAAAATAACTAATAAAAAAAAATAAACAAAAGTATTATATATAAAAAAATATTATTTTTAATTAAAAATCAAAAGCTATAGCTATTATAATAAAAAAATAAATCAATATAATAAATAAGCTTATATAATTTTAAAAATATTAACAATAACTATTAAAAAAATATATAAAAAAATAAATTTTACAATAAAAAAAAATAAAATAATATATTAAACTTAAATAAAATGTACAATTTGTTATAAAATTATTATAAAATAATAAAATTAAATATATAAAAAAGAAATAAAAAGTTAAAAAAAAAGCTAAATTTTAAAATTAAAAAAAGCAATTAAAATAGCTGCACTTGTTAATTTAATAAAAAATATTATATAGCAGCAAATATATAAAAATAAAATATTGCTAAATATTAAAATAATTTAAGTTATTAAATATTTTTTTTTATAAAAATATTAAATGTTAACTATTAAGCTAAAAAAAAATTAAAAACAAAGCTATAAAAAAACCATAAAAATAAATAATTTATAAAAAATAAAAAATAATATATAGCAAATAATGTTATAATTAATAGTTAAATTGTTAATAGAAAATTATTAAAGTTATAAAGTATATATATAAACAATTATTGTAATAAAATATATAAAATTAAAAGTTAAAAGCAGTTAAGCACAAAAAAAAAAAAAGGTTTTAATATATATAATTATTAAAAAAAAAAAAAAAGTTTTAAGCAATAGTAAATATTAAATCAAGTAAAAATATTTAAATAATATAAAAATAATAAAAAGCGTTAAAATTTTTAAAATAAAAATAGTATCAAATTAAAAAGTTACAATGTAATAAATATAAATAAAGTTTAAATTAATTGCTATTTATTAACAAATAAATTAAATTATTAATAAACTATTTTAATAAATTTATAAGTTTATTTATTAATATTAGCTATATAAATAAAAAAGCTAAAATTAAATAATTTAATTAAAAAACTAAATTAAGTTATAAAACTATAAAATAATATATATATATTAATAACTGTTATAATAATTTTAAGTTTAATTAAATATATTATAACATATATAAATGTTTATATAATTATAAATTTAAATTAATAAGCTATATTTAAAATTTAAATAATTAAAAATATATTAATTTAATATTAAGTTTTAAAAAAAATAATAATTAAAATTAATATTTGTTATAATATTTATTGCATAAAATGTAGTTATAACATTTAAAAGTTTTAATAATTAAAAATATAGCAATTTAATTTTGAGTTTTAAAAAAAACAATAGCTAAAATTAAATATTTGTTATAATATTTATTATATAATATATAATTGTAATATTTGCATGTTATAATAACTAAAAATATGTTAATTTAATTTTAAATTTTAAAATATGCTAATATTAAAATTTACACTTGTTGTAGCGTTTATTGTACAATATATAATTATAACATTTATATAATATAATAATTAAAAATACGTTAATTTAATTTCAAATCTTAAAGTATACTGCTGCTAAAATCTATATTTATTATAGCGTTTATAATATAAAAAAACAATAGCAACATTAGCGTATTTTAATAATTAAAAACATAAACAATTTATTTTTAAACTTTAAAATAAATTGCTATTAAAATTTGCATTTGTTATAGCATTTATAATATAAAAAAAAAATAACAACATTAATACATTTTAATAATTAAAAATATAACAACTTAATTTTAAATTTTAAAATAAGCTATTATTAAAATTTGCGTTTGTTGTAATATTTATAATATAAAAAAACAACAGTAATAGTAGCATATTTAAACAATTAAAAACATATTAATATAGTTTTAAATTTTAAAGTAAGTAATTAATAAATTTTGCATTTGTTATAACATTTATTATATAAAAAAACAATAATAATATTAGCGCGTTTTAATAACTAAAAATATTATAGTAAATAATTAAAAAACTAGTGCTATTTATTTTAATTTATTTAAATATATAAGTTTTTATATTTAAATTATTAAATATAGTTTTAAAATTGCTGTTTAAGTTGTTATTTATATAATTAAATTCGTTTTTAATTAGTTTTAAGTTGAAATCGATATTTAAGTTGTTTTCTAGTTTTAATTTTTAGTTTTTTAAGTTTTAATTATTATTACTGCTTTAATTATTATTTTATTTATTAAATAAATTATTATTATTATTATTTATATATTTATTTTTATTTAAATTTTTATTGTTATTTAAAATGCTGTTATTTAATTTATTATTAAATTTATTAAACTTTTTAAATTTATTGAAAATATAAAAGTTTTAGTTTTTATTTAGCTTTTAAAATGTAATAGCTTTTTTTTTGCTATATTAATAGCTACTTTTTTAAAATATAAATGTAATATTATTTTTTTAAAAAATGTACTTTTTTTATTTTTAAACTGTTATATATATATTAACTTAGTAAAAAAAACTATTTCAAAAATATAAACTAGCTTTTATATAATTAAAATCATTTAATTAAATAGTATACATTTTTGTATATAAAACTAATTTTACATATAAAACTGTTTAAGTTAATAAAAAAAACTTAATATTTTTTAGCAGTATTATTAAACATAGATTTGTAATATTTTTTAATAATAAGCTTAAAAGCTTTAAAATTAACTTATTTTTTAAAAAAGTTAAAAATTAATATAAATAATTTAAAATTGAATATTTTTACAAGCTTAGCAATAGCTACTGCTTTATTTTTGATTTTTTTAAATCTTTTTAAATTAGTTTTATTTAACGCTTAAACATAAGTTTATTATAAATTAGTTTTAAACTATAATTTAAATATAAAAAAGCTTACAACAAAATTATTAAATATTTAATACTTTTAAATATTAAAGTTGTTGTTAAATTGTTTATACATTATATTAAACAAATAGTTTTTAAAATTTTTACTGCTTTTAAAGCTATTTATTATATATTTATAAAAATATTTAATTTATAAATTGTTTATAGTTAAAAAAAAAAAAAAGTTTAACTATTAATTTTAAATCTTTTAAATAAAATAAAACATTTTTAATATAATATAATAAGCGAAACTGTGTTAAACGCTTTTTTTTTCTGCTTATAATAACTTTTAAAATAACTTTAAAAACTATATTTGTACTATATTTTTAAATTAAGCTAAACTATAAAATTGTTAATTAATTAAATAAACAAAAAACATATATAATATATATTAAAGCGGTTTTAACAACTTGTTTACTATTAGCGTTTTTATTGCTACTAATATTGCTATTAGTACTACTATTAACATTGCTATTAATACTGCTATTAATATTGCTATTACTTTTGCTATTAGCTTTACTTTGAAATTTTAAAAAATTATAATTAACTTTTAAAAACGTTATAAAAATGTAAGAAATAATATTTTTTAGTAAATTTTAAATTGGTTTTTTAGCTAAACTTTTAGCTATTAGTACTGCCGTTGTAAATTTAAGCTTAAACTTAGATTTAAATTTATTTATATCTAGTTTAAACATATACTAAAACTTAAATTTAAATATAAACTAAAATAAAAGCTTAAAATTAAATTTAAATTTTTAAGTTATACTTAATTTAAATATAATTTAAAACGTAAATATTGACGATTTTTTTAATGTAACGCTTAAACTTTTAACTATTATATGTAGTAGTATAAAAAACCTAATATATTAAAATAAAAAATTATTAAAAATAAAAAATGAAAAATAAATTATTTATAACTTTTACAGCTAATAGAAAATTACAAATAAAAAAACTTTAAATATATTTATATATATAAATATATAAGCTAATAAAACAAATATAAGCAAATATTTAAAAAAAAAAAAAAAAAACAAAAGTAATAATAAAAAA
The DNA here is from genome assembly GCA_022495175.1 of Hypoxylon argillaceum. Taxonomy (NCBI): domain Eukaryota; kingdom Fungi; phylum Ascomycota; class Sordariomycetes; order Xylariales; family Hypoxylaceae; genus Hypoxylon; species Hypoxylon argillaceum. The sequence goes on along the minus strand of MU378423.1, from coordinate 21,263 downwards.
ATATAACATAAAATGTTAATTATATAAAGTTTTTATAATTAAAGTGCAATTAAATTTTATTGCTTTTATTAACATTTAATTATATTATAATTAATAAAAAAGCTTTTAATGTAAATACTTAGTAATAAATATATTTAATTTTACTATTACTTTTTTTATTTTTATGCTATATTTACTATTATATATATATTTAATTAGTTATAGCTTACAATATTATTTTTATAAATAAATTATTTCGAAAAAAAAAAAAAAAAAAAAAAATGAAAAAAAAAACAATTATATACTAGCTTTAAGCTGTTTAAACTTTTTAAAGTTTTTAAACTTTGTTTTTACTTATATGCAATTGTTTAGTTTATTATTAAAAAAGCAACAACAACTGCTATTTATTTATTTTTTTTAAAAAATTAATTAAATTAAAAATAATATTAATTAATAAATAAATAATAATAAGTTTAATATTGCTAAAATATTAAATAATAAAATTAACTCGGCTTAATTATTTAAAAACTTAATTAATTTTAATATATTTTTTACAGCTTATTAAAATATTTATAATGTTATAAAAAGCTTTTTGTTTTTTAATTTAAAAAAGTTTAAACTACTTTTAATTTTTAAAACTTTGTTTTTTAATTTTGCTATTAAATTTATATTTTTTAATTTAGTTATAAATATAAAAAATTATATAATAAACGTTAATAATAAAAACTTTTTTATAACTAAAACGTTTTAATTTATAACTGTTTTTATAATTATAAATAATATAAAAAAAATTTATTATATTTTTTAACTTTTTTAGCTGTTTGATTTTTATAATGCTTTAAGCTTTTAAATTAATTTATATACTATTTTTTATTTTATATACTTTTATTTTACTAAGATTTTTTAACTAGTTAAAAATATAAACAATATTAAATCAATATTTAAATAAAAAGATTTTTTTAAAGTTTAAATTTATAAATTATTGCTATTAAATAAACTTTAGCAGTTTATTATAAACTTAAATATGTTTTAATTGTTTATACAATTTAAATTAACTAAAAAAATTTTTAATGTTAATTTAAAAAATATATTAAATATGTTTTTTTTTTTAAACAAATATTTAATTAAATATATAAAAAAATAGCTTAATATATAAACTATTAAATGTAAAATTTATAAAAAGCACTTTAATAAAAAAAATCAGTTTATATTTTATTTAAAAAATTTTATTAATATTTTAATAAAAACTTTATATTTTTTTTTAACTTTGTTATATAATAATATTAAATTAATATAATAAATTATAGTTTTAATATATATATTTGTAAAAGCTAAAGAAAAATAGCTAATATAGTATATATAAAAATACTGTATATTTAAAAAAAAATATTAAACTAAAAAAAAAAAAAAAAAAAAAAAAAATTAAGTTTGTAATAATAAGCTCAATTATATATAAGTCTTTTTTTTTATAGTAAATATTTTTTTTATTATTTTAATATTATTTATTATATATTTATTGTTTATTTTTAATATAATAAAATATTTGTTATAAAATATAATAAATATTTTAATATATTATTTATATATTGTTTATATAATAAATGTAGTTTAGCTATAATTATTTTTTTGTTTATTTAAAGTTTGTTTTAAATTTGTAATAATATAAAAGTTTATAATTATTTAAACTTTTTAAAATTTAACTTTATAAAATTATATTTAATTAAATTTAATATAATTGTTGTTTTTATAATTTAGTTTAATTTGTTTTTTTTAAAAAATTTTTAATTAATATTTTAGTTGTTTAAATAGTTTTGTTTTATTAAAATAAGTTTTATAATATTATTATAACAAATATAAAAAGTAATAAAAATTAATAACAAAGTATTATATATTATTTAAGTTTTAACTTTTTTAGTTTATTTTATAAAATAGTTTTTTATACTAAATTTGTAAAAATAAAATCTTTTTAACTTTTTATTTTTTATTATTAATATTTAAATTTACAACTTTTTTATTTAAATATTTATACTTTTGTTTAAATAATAAATTATTTATATATTTTTGTAGTTAATTTATATAAAATTAATATGCTTTTTTTTATTAGTTTAATAGTTTTAATAAATAAATATAGTTTTTATATTTTAAAATTTTATATAATATTTATATAAAAAAATAATTAAATTTATTATTTAAATAGTTAATTTATTTACTTTTTTTTTTTAAAATATAAACAAAGTTGTTTATATTAAAATTTAGCTTTTGTTTATATTTATTAATTTATTTAACTATTTTATTTTGTATTTATTATATTTAATTTTTAGTTATAAATAAATATTTATAAGTTTATTTTTTAAATGTTTAAACTTTTTATTAAATAAATTTTTTTTAAATAAAAAGTTTAGCAATTGTTTTTGTTTTATTTTTTTAATTGAAAATTATATATATAAGTTGTTTTATAATAACTTTTTAAAAAAAAAAACTTTTTAATAAATTATATAATAACATAGTTTAAATATTATTTAAAGTTAATAATATTTTCAATTAATTGTTTTAAAAATAATTAATATAAAAATATAATTATTAATTAATTTATTAATATATATTTTTTATTTGTTTTATTATTTTATAATATTTTATAAATAAAAAATTTAATTTTATTTTATAAATTTATAATAATTTATTTATAAAATTTTTAATAAATTAAAAACTTTAGTTATTTATAATAATTTTAAATTATTTAAATAGCTAATAAAAGTTTTTATAATATATTTAAATAATATTTTTCGCTGTAATTAATAAACTATATAATATAGTTTAATAAAGTTTAAACAAACGATTTATTATAATAAAAATTACATTATTGTTTAATTTATTTTTAAAAAAACTTTTAAAGTTAATAATAATATATTATTAAAAATAATTTAAAATTTTAAATAAATATAATTTATTTAATATTTTATTTTAAAATGTTTTAATAACTTTATAAAAACAGTTAATTATATATATATTAATATTTTTAAATATTTTTAACTATTAATATTTATTTGTTATTAGTTTTTTAGTTTTATTTTTTTTAAAGTAAACTATTAAGATTTAATTATAAAATTTTTAAATTATTTTTGTTTATAAATTATTTATATTAGTTATAATTAAATGTTTTTTATATATTATTAAGTTTTTAAATATTTAATAATTTATTTATAATATATTAAATGTTAGTTTTTTATATTTTTTTAATAAAAAACTTTTACAGTTAGCTTATAATAAAACATTAATTAAAAAAATACTTGATATAATTAATAACTTATTAATAGCTAGCTTATATATTTTAATTATTTATAAAATAAAATGTTTTAAAATAGAATTTTTTAAAATTAGCTATTTTAAAGTTGTAACTAATTAAAAAAGTGCTATTATATATTGTTTTTTTTTTTTTTTGTTTTTAGCTTTTTAATTTATTTTTTAGTTTTAATATAATATTTAAAATAATGTTTTAAATTTTTAACTAGTAAATAATTACAAAGTTATAATATAATATTAGTTTAATTTATTTAATTTGTTAAAAATTTAATATATATTTAATAATAAAATATTTTAATATTATATAGTTAATAATTATTATAAAAAGTTTAACTTATTATAAATTTATTAGTTTTATTTTTTAATAAATAAGTTTTTTTATTACTGTTAATATTTTTTTGTTATAAATATTATAATTAAATTTAATTTTATAAAATATTTTAAAATAAAATATTATAAAATATTAATTGTTTTTTAAACTGTTTTTTTATAAAAAGCAACTTATAGCTACTTTATTTAATATATTTATTTTTATATATATTTTTATATTAAACAAAAAATAATAAAACATTAAAGCTAACAATAAAGTTTATTTTAATCAGTTAAATATTTTTTAATATATTTTAAACTAATTAAAATAAATTGCAGTAGTTATTAATTAAATAAATAGTTTTGCAATATAGCTAAATTTTTCAATAAATTATTTATAAAAATTGCAAAATTTTAAAAAAAACTACATTTTTTAAACTTATATAATGCTGTATTTTTTAAGCAGTTTTTATTTATAAATTATTTTAATTTTTGCTAAATTTATTTTGATTTTATTAGTACTAATAATAAATTTTAAAAATTTAGTTTTAGTTATATAAAATTTATATTTTTTTAAATTTATTTATAGTTTTATATTTTATAATTTATTTAAAATTTTTTTTATATAATATTTATATTTAACTTTATTATTTAAATATATTAATATATTATTAATATATATAATATAAAATATATTAAAATATTTAGTTAAAATATTATTAATAAACTATTAAAATATAATTGATTTATTTATTAAACTAAAAAATAAAATATTAAATTAATAAATTTTATATTATATATAAAATATAATTAAAAATTTATATTTTTTTATTATATATATATAATAAAATATTTATTTTATATTTAATTTAATATAAATTTTTATTTTTATAAAACAAATAAATATTTTATTAATTAAAAATAATAAATATTAATTTTTTTATATTAAAAAGTTTAGTTTTTAATAATTTATATATAACTTTAAAAATTTATTACTTTTTTATATAAATAGTATTAATACTACTTAAAGCATTATAATAAATTTAATAAAATTTTTTATTAAATTTTTATATATATATTATTAATAAGTTTTTGTTTTTTTTAAAAATATTTTTTATAAAATATTATATTTTAAATTTTTTAAATTGTTTATAAGTTTAATTTAATAGTTAACTTTATATTTTTAAAACAATATTTAATTAAAAACTTTTTTATTAAATATATTTAAATATTTATAATATTTTGTAAATATTATTTATTTAACTATTTTTTAAAGATTTTTTTTTAGTTTTTTAAATTTAAACTTTTTTTAAATAATTATAAAGTTTATTTTATATAACGAAGTTATTTTATATAATTTAATGTTTTTTTAATATATTATTATTATAAAAGTTATAATATTTAATATAAAAATATTAATAAGTTAATATTTATACTATTTTATAGCGTTTTTTTATAGTTTATATTTATTATAATAGTTTTTTAGTTTTGGTTTTTTTTTAATAAAACTTTTTTAAGTAGATTTTTTTAAAGTAATTTTGTTTTATTATTATTTATTAATAATATTTTCATTTTTTATAGCTTATATTTTATTTAGTTTTTTTTAAATAAATTAACTATATATTAAAACAGTTTAAATATAATATAAATAAAGCTAATTATAAAAAAACAATTTTTTTTTACTTTTATATTAAATTTTTTATATATAGCTTTTAGTTAAAAGATTTGTTTTTTTATAGTAAATAAATTTTATAGCTAAATAATATTTTATATTTTTTAAATTATTTTAGCTTTTAATAATTTGTTTTATTATATAGTATTAGTTTAATAATTTAAATTTTTTAGTTTTTTTGTTTTATTTAACAAAATATTTTTAATAAGTTTTTTTTTTTTTAAATTAAAAAATATCAATTTTTGTTTTTAACAATTTATTAATATGTTATAATATATAAAAAACTTTTATTTAATAATTATATTATATTTTATATTTAATATTATTATAAAAATGTTTTAAATAATATATATATTAATATAAAAATAAACATTTAATATTTTAGTAATTTTTTAGTTATTATTACTATTATATTTTATAATAAAAATAAATTTAAAACTAAATAATTTAAAAAAGTTTAAAAGTTGTATTATTTTTTTAACAAATTAAATATTTATATATAAATATATTTTAGCTTTTATATTAATTAAAACAAAAGTAAAAAGTTTTAATTTATTAAATATTATTAAATAAATTATTAACAAAGGTTTTTTTTTAAAAATCTTTTTTAAAAAGTTATATAAAACTTTTTTATATTGATTTAAATTTAAAGCTAACAATGTAATAAGTTTAAAAAAAAAAACTAGTTGTTTTAAGTTTTTTCATTTTTTGAATTTTTTTTTTCTATGTTGATGTTTTAATTGTTTTTAAAATAACTTATTTTTTTTTTTATAATTGTTACAACTTATATAATATTTAAACATTTATACTTTTTATAATATAAACAATTACTATTTTAATAGCTTATTTTATAATAAATAAAATAAAAATTTTTTTATATTAAAATTACTTTTTTTTTATATTGTAACTTTATATAAAGTTTATATTTGTTTTTTAATTTTTTAAATATTAAAATAAAAAAATGTTGCTTAATAGTTAAAAATATAGCTTTATTAAATAATACTTTTATAAATAAGCTTTATAAAAATAAATTTTTTAAAAGTAAGTTTTTTAAAACGTTAAAAATGCTATGTTTTAATAATTGCTAATTAGTTTTTTATATAATAAAATTATTAATAAAGTTTTTATATTATTAATAGTTAATAATTTAAATATAAAAACAATAAATATTAAAAATAATTTTAAAATTGTTTATATTAAACATTATAACTTTGTTTAAATGTTTTAATAGTTTATTATATAAGTTTTGTTTATAGTTGATTTAAAATATATAAATTTAATTTATTAATTTAATAAATTTAAACTAAAAGTTTAAAAATATTTCAAGTTTTTTTATTTTGAATTTTTTATATTTAGTTTTAACTTTTTTATATTTATAAAAATCGCTGTATAATTTTAATAAATATTTTAAAACTTTTTTAGTAATTATATATATAAAATTATTTTGTTTTAAAACTTGTTTTATAAATAAAATAATTTTTAAAGCAGCTAATTTATTTATATATTTTAAAATGTAATATATTTAGCTATATTTATTTATAAAATAGTTTATATTTGTTTAAAGTTTGTTTTTTATAAATAAATATTAGTAATAAAATTTTACTACAGCTTTTTTATTTAAAAAAACATTGTTAATAAAAACAAAAAAATTAATTGCTTTTATATTTTATTTATTGCTATTTGAAAATATTAAATCTAATGTTATATTTTTTTTGTAATTTTTTTTTAAATAGTGTTTTTTAAAATAAACATATTATAAGTAGCAGTTTTTAAAGTAAATATATATAAAATAATAAACTTTTAAATATTTGTTTTAAAGTTTAAGCTGATTTAAATATCTTTATTTTAAATAACTTTATTATTAATATTGTTTATATAAATATAACTTTTTTAAATAAAAAGCTATTAAATAAATAATTGCTAAATAAATTTTTGCTTAATAATAACTTATACAATAAATATTTTTTTATATATTTTAACTAAAGCTTTTTAAAAAACTTTATTATAATTTTGTAATTTTTTAATTTCTTTTTTATATATTTTTAAAATTTGTTTATTTTTAACTAGTTTTATTTTAGCTTTTTATAAAAGCTGCTTATTTTATTATATAAAATTTTTTATAATATAGCAAGTAATATATAAATAGTTTTAGTTTTAGCTACTATTAAAAGCTACAATATATAACTAGTTTATTATTTTATAAAATATCTAAGTTATAATAATATAAATATATATTTTGTTAAAAATAAGTTTAAATTTAGCTTTATTTAACTTTTTTCAAATGTTATAATTAATAATAAATTTTTTATTTTTAAATTTATATTTTGTTATATTAAATAAAAAAAATGTTTTATATATATAGCAATTTTTCTATTAATAAACTAACTCGTATTTATTTTTTATTTAAAAAAAAATATCTTATGAAATTTTATTAACAATTAAATAAAATATATAAAAGTTTTATACTGTTTTATTTTTTATATAATTTTAATATTATTAATAAGTATTTTTTTTAAAACTATTAAAGTATTTTTTAATAAACTTTAATATAATTTTTTATAAAGTTGTATTATAAATTATAGATTTTTTAGTTAAAAAATCTAAAGTTGCTTTTTTTACATTTAAATAGCTTTTTTTATTTTTAAAATAAAAATGGAATTTATTTAGTACAAACATTTTTTTTGTTTTTTTTTTTTTTAAATGTTAAAAAAGCTTGTAATATTATAGTTTAGCATTTTTTTTGATATAAGTTTTTTGTATAAAAAAAGTAAAAAAAAATTCAGTATTAAATAAAAAATTCGATATTTTAATATATTTGGTATTAGTTCAGTATTAAATTGGTATTAGTTTTAATTAGTATTAAATCGATATCGGGTTAGTATTAAGTTAAGCTTTTTAATATCGGCTTAAAACAAATAAATAAAACGAGCTTAATATTGTAAGAGCTGAAAAAAAACAGCTAATATAGCATGCATAAAAATACTGTATATTTAGAAAAAAATATTAAACTAAAAAAAAAAAGAAAAAAAAGAATTAAATTTACAACAGTAGGCTCAATTATATATAAGTTTTTTTTTTTATAATAAATACTTCTTTTATTATTTTAGTATTGTTTATTATATATTTATTGTTTGTTTTTAGTACAATAAAGTATTTGTTATAAAACATAGTAAATATTTTAATGTATTATTTATGTATTATTTATATAATGAATGTAGTTTAGCTGTAACTATATTATAAATTATAAATGTATATATTTTAAATATATTGTTTAATTTAAATTAAATATAACTTATATATTTAAAAATACAAATTAGTATAAAAAACTACTTTTTTTAATTTAAAAAGTATATTAACAAAGCTTATTTATTTTATTTTATTTGATTGTTTTTACTACAATAATAAGCTATTTATAATATACGCTTAAAACTAAAAAATTAGTAATTGTTAAAAACAGCATCGTTTTTTTATATTTAAAACAAGTTATTTATTAATTGCTAAAAACCTGTTTTAATTACATGTTTTGTTTTAAAAACTTCTGTTTAAAATTTTAATTATTTATAGCACTTTATATTATTAAATATATTTGAAATAAATTTAAAATATAAATTTAAAAACTTAAATATTTATTACTATATGAAACTAAGTTAAAACTTAAAACATTTAGCTATAAATATTTTATAAATAATTTTAATAAATAAAAAATGTTTTTTTTACTACTTTAAATATTTGTTAATATATTTAACTTTTATAAAACTATATATAAATTAATTAAAAATGTATATTTTTTTTTTTAGTTTTTCAATGTATATGTTTGTAATAAAAAATCATTTGTAATTATTACAACATTTAAGTTTTATAAAATATAACGTACTTGTTAAACTAATGATTTAACAAAACTTGTATATATGCACTTTGTACATACAACTAGGTTTTTAACTAGGACTTTTATTAAATAATCGAATAAATAAAAAATACAAGGACTTACTAAGACTTACAAAGCTTATAAGTCCTATGTATATATATATGTAAATAACTTGCGTATAACTTTTTTAGTTATATTTCTTTTTGTAAAATATATATACGAATTAATATAGAATTTTAAAACTTAAAAACAAACTTTAAACTTTATAAATTATTTTAAATTCTTTTATATATATATATATAAAAAGTTTTATTAATATTAATTAATAATTACAAAATATAATTATAAATTAATAAAATAAAAAAGTAAAAACTAATTATTGTTAAAAATAATTTTTATATTATATTTTTAACTTTTTTATATAATAATAAACAAAATATATTTATTATTAAAAGCTAAAAATATATTGAATTAATTATTAAATAAACAAAATTTAACTATTATAAAGTTGAAATTTTTTTTATAATAGTTTAATTAACTTTTATATAAAAATTAACAAAACTATAAACTATTTTATATATTTAATTTTTTAATTATTTTATTTATTTTATAACTTTTACTTTTTTACTTTTTTTAATTATATTAATATTAATAATAAAAGCAGCAATAGTAGCAATTGCTATAGCAATAAAATAAGCTTAAAATAATAATTTAATAACTTTATATAATAAAAATAACTTTATATATAAAAAAATAACTAAAAATAGCAAAATTTAAATAAAAGTTTAAAAAAAAAAAAAAATCTAAAGTATAGTTACAGCTTTTAGCCTATTAGCTAAGCCGTAGATTTGTAGATTAGATAAAAAGGCTCGTATACAAAAGGCTTAGTTGCAGAAATTCCATCTGCAGTTAATTCTTTTTTTTTTTACTTTAATATTAATATATATATCTAAAATATTTTATATATTGCTACAAATGTATTTAATATAATAATATTAAAGTCTTTTAAACAAAGTTAAGTTTTTTAATTTATTATAATTAAATAATCAACTTAGTAAAATCGAATCTGTAAAATATAACTTTTGCTATATAAATTACTATGTATAAAAAAGTATTATATTAAAAAAGTACTATTAGCACTTTTTTTAAACTTAAAAGCTTTGCTTTTAAATTTAAATCTTTTTTTACTATATAAAAGCTTTATTTTTAGTAGTTATTTTTTTTTAAAGCTTTAGTTATTTTATATGCTACTTAATTTTAATAGCAGTATAAATAATATATATTTTATTTTTAATACAGGTATTTTAATTACTAAAACTTTGATTTATAAGTTAATAAGTTAATTTGTTAAACTTTTGTTTTTTTATATTATTTAAATCTTTTTTTTTTTTTATATGTTTTTTAGCTTTTTGCTATATTTATAAAAAATAGCTAAAAATTTTATATCAACTTTATTTGTAAAGCTTTTTTTAAACTTATTTGTAAACTTATTTGCAAATTTATAAACTTATTTATAAAACTTTTTTTAACTTTTTTTTTGACTTTTTTTAATATAAATATATTAATTTGCTAAAGTTTTAATTTATAAATTAATAAACTAGTTTTTTAATTTTTTATTTTAATGTATTAATTAAACTTATTTTTATTAATTTTATATTTATTTTTGTTTTTTAAATATTTATAAAATATTTAAATTTATAACTTTATAATAAATTTAAACTTTTGTTTATATAGCTGTTTAATACTTTTATAAAGTTTTTATAGCGATTTTTTTAACTTAATTTAAATAGTTAAAAACTATTTATTTTATTAGCATTAAAAAATTTCAAGCTATTTATTTTGTTAATTTAGTTATTTAACAGTTTTAAAAATTTTATTTTTGTTTATTAAATTTATTACTTTTTATAAGTTTAGTTAAATTTAATATATAGCTATTTTTTTTAAAAAGTAAAATATATATTAATAATAAAACTATTAGTAGTTTAAAAGCTATATTTATATATATATATAGCTATTTAAACTAAAAAATATAATAAATTGTTTATTTATAACTTTTTATTAATAAATTTAATATATTGAGACGGTATAGGTAACTTGACTATATAGAGGTTAAATTAATTAAATTATTAAAACTTAGTTTTTTTTTTTTTTTATTTAAAATAGTTAGCTTTTAGCTAGTTAAAAATAGCTAGTACGCTTTTTACGCAGCCCCTTTTAAGGGTCCGCTACACCTGAATATATATTTATATTACTTATTTACTATTTTTTTAAGCTTTAAATTTTTAGAAATAATTTATATAACTATATAGTCAGTTTTTTAAAGTATATAATATATATATATTATATATTTTGTTTTATTAGTATTTTTAGTAAAGCTTTATATTATATTAACTATTAGATTTTAAAACTAAAGTTCTAGTTAACAAAAAAAAAAAAACGAAAATGAAATATTATAAATAATAAATTTAACACTATTTCTTTTATTATATTTAGCTTTTTAAAGCTTGAATTAATAAAATCTTTAACAAAAGCAGTAGTTTTAAAAGTATACTTATAAAAACTAAAAAATATTTAATATTTTTATTTTAGTTATATTAAAAATTAAATGTTTTAGTTTAAATTTTTAAAACTACTTTTATTGCTGTAAAAGTTGTAGCTAGTATTAAGCTACTATTAAATATAAAGCTTAGCATAAAAAATAGTATTTTTAAATTAAAGCTAAAAAAAGTTTGTTACATTTTAGCGTGCTAAACTAAAATACAGCTTTGCTACATTAAACTATAAAAACTATGTTATAACTACAAATATATAAATTAAAAATAAAAATTATAATTAGTTAAATAAGTAAGTAATAATAATAAACTATTAGTATAAAATAATAGCTTTAAAATATAAATATATTTTAAACTTAAAAAAGTATATTAATAAACAAAAGTACGAATTAATTACTAGTAAATTAATATTAGTTACATTATTTAATAAAACAGTAAAAAAACTAAATTAATTTATTAAAGCATAAAAAGTTTATTACTTTTTAGTAGTTTATTAAGTTATAATTATTAAACTGTTTAAAACTGTTGTTATATTTAAACACTTTTATTACTTTTTAATTTTATAGTTTTATATATATTTAAATAATTGTTTATTACTTTAGCAATATTATTGTATTTGTTCAAATTAATTATTTTTTTATTTGTTATTTTATAAATTTATATTTTTACTATGTTTACATTATTAAATTTAAATAAATTTATTAAAACATTTTGTTAATTTAGCTTTAGTAGTAATATTAGTTTTAGTTTTACAACTTAAAGCTTTAGTATAAAAACACTTAATAACAGTATTATTGCTACAACTGTTATAGTTCTGCTTATTAAAAATGCAAAAAATGCTACTTATACAATTTTACTAAATTTTTTTAACTTAAAAATGTTTTTTTATTTATTGTTTAAAAAAAAAGCTGTTATTAATTAGCTAAAGCAGCTTAAAATACTGTTTATAGCTCGAAAAATTTTTACTTAGTTCTTAATTAAACAGTTATTTATTTATATATAGTTAAAACAATAAATAAAAATTATTTACAAATATATTAAAAATATTAATACTTAGTTAAAAGTTAAGTAAAAATTTAAACTAATGTTTAATTATAACAACTTTAAACAGCGATATTTTTTGTTAACTTTATTAAAAAAATATAAGTTAAAGCTTAAAAAAAATACTGTTAAAAGTATAAAGTTATATTTTAAAAAGTACTGCATTTTTATAAAAAAAATAAAAAAAACAGAAAAGATTTACAGTAACAAAACTTTTATTTATAAACTATTTAAAAGTATTAAAAAGTTTATGTTAAAACATATTATAAATAACTTTTAAACAAACTATAACTTTTTATATATTATAGCTTATAACTAGTTACAATTTAAGCTAATAAAATAAACTATTATAACATTTAAACTAAACTATTATAATATTAAATTAAAAAATATAAAAGCTATATAGTATATATATAATAAAAACTTGTACAATTAACAGCTTTTTTAATATAATTATTACTTTTTAGCATTTTTTGCAGTTTAGCTGCTTTTTTAAGCTATTTAGTTCTAGTGTTAAGTTATAATAAATAGCAAGCTTATAATTTTGCAGCAAAAAAAACCCGCTGTTAAATTTAAAAAACAGTTAAACAACAAAATTAACTTTGTTATAAAACGATTAAAAAAAATAAAAATTGCAATTTAAAAAATAAAATTAACAAAAAAAAAAAAGCTAAAATTAAAAACAAACTAGCTTTTTTTTAGTTTACTGTTTTTTAAAGTTAAAACAGCTAAATATTTTTTTCAAATGTTTTTATTATACAACTATATAAATAGCTTTTTTACTATTTATATTAACTAAGTTTTTTGTTACAACAATTAAATTTTTAGTTATAAAAAATTTTATTTGCTAATTTAACTTTAAATATTTTTACTATATTTAGTTTTAAGTTAAAAAGCAACAGAAAATAATTAAAACAAAAAAAATATAAAATAAACTAAAGCTTAAATAATATTAACTGCTATATTTATAATAAATTAAAATACTACTTTAAAAATTATAAATAAGTATAAATATATAACAAAAAGAATGTTTTTTATTACAATTAAAAGTAATATTTAAAAAACAAAGCTTTTTTACTTTTATAAAAAATTTTAACTATTTTTTTTAATATAATATAAAAAGTTAAAAAAAATAGCAAAAGTATTATTAAAAAAGCTTTTAAATAAATTTACATTTTTTGTTTTAGTAAAAACATTTATTTAATTTAAAAAATGTATTACTAGTTTATATTTAATAAAATTATTAAAGTTAATAAAAAATTTAAATAAAAATATTATAACTAATAAGCTAAAACAACTAATTAAGCTTTATTAATAGTTATAACTTTATATAACTTTTAAATAATTAATATTATAAACATATAACTTAGTTTATTAAATATAAAAAAAGTTAATATAATAAATATTGTTGTATATACAGCTAAAAAAAACTTTGTAACTATTAAATATTTTATAAATAAAAATTTATTAAACAAATATTTTTAAACTATATATAAAAATAAAAATAGTATTAAAAAGTATATTAAATGTATTTTTAACAAAAACTTTTTAAATATTAGCATTTTATAAGCTAATATAGTTATTACTAAGTATATAAAACTACTTAAAAAAAAAAAAAGCAATAATAAAAACACTATTAATATTAATTAAAATATTTTGCTAATTTAAAACAATAGTATTACTAATTAAATTTAAAACTTTATTAAAATAAATATAAAACTTAATTAATAAAACTTTAAAATATTTAATATAATATTTGTTTTTTTTATTAAAAATATATAAAAGTTAATTAAGTATATTTAATTTAAAAAAATTAAAAATATATTTAACAAAAAAATAAACTTTATAATTAAAAATATAGTTATAAAAACTTCTAAATTTACTAAAATTTTGTTATAAAAAGTTAAACAACTATATTAAAACTTAAAAAGTTCAAAAATTGAAATAATTAATATTTTATTAAACAAAGTTTTATACTTTATTAACTTACAACTTAATAAAAAACTTTTTATAAATATAATAGTAATAGTTTTATTAAATCTAAATTAACAAAGCTTTTTTATACTTATATAAATAAATTATTAAAACTAAAAACTAATTATAATTAAAATTGTTTAAAAAACTAAAGCGTTAAACTTTAATAGTAATACTAATAAGTTTAATTAGTTATATATTATAGTTGCAATAATAAAATTAAATTAAATATATATAAATTAAAAGTTTTTTTAAAAAGTACTAGTTATTATAGTTTGTTTAATGTTTACATTTTTAAAAACAATCGAAAATTTTATTAAGTTCTGTTTTAAAATTACAGTAGTTATAAGTTATAATAATATTAATAAACTTATTACTGCAATTATTAATACTAAAGCTTAATTAAACATTTTAATAAACAAATATATTATTAAATACTAATTACTAATATAAAAAACTAATTTAATTTAAAAAAAGTTTATTAAAAAGTTATTTTATATTATTTATAAAAAAATTATTAAAATTTAAATTTATTTAATAAAAAAAAGCATTAATTTAACATTATATATTATTAAATTAAAAAATATAACTTTGTTATTTTTATTAAATATAAACTTTATTATATATATATAAATGTTTTTATATTATAATAAAAAGTACTATATATATAATATATAATTTAGTAGTATTTATATTTCTGTTTTTATTTTTTTGTTAAAAAAAAACTTCTGTATTAATATTGTTAATATTATTAATATATTAAAAAATTAAATATTATTTATTTATTAAAAAGTTAAATAAATAATAAAAAAAGCTTTTTATAAACTATAAATTAATTTATTATTAATTTTTATAAAAATTAATTAAATTTTTATATAAATAAATATAAAACATTATTTTATTAAATAAATAAACAATAGTTATTGTTAAAAAATTATATATTATTTAACTTTTTACTATTAATTTTAAAAAGTTTTTATATAATTTTAAACAAAAATTTATATAAAAAAAATGTTGATTTTAATAACTTTATATATTTTAAAAATCTTAGTTTTAACAATAATAAAAAAGTTTTAATAAGTTTTTTAAACAAAAATTTTATTAATGTTATAAAAGTAGTAATATAAACAGTTTTACAAAAAGTAAAAACAGCAAAACTATAAATTATATAAAATAAATTTGTTAACTATAGTATTAACGCTTTAAAAAACAATACTTTTAATATTAATATAATATATAAAAATAAAATAAAAAAAGTAAATTTTTAAAATAATGTTTTATTTAATAAATTTATATTATTAAAATTTTATAATTAAAAAAAGTTAGTATTAAAAAAAAAGTACTAATTAATTAAAAAAAAAACAAGTTAACTAATTTAAATAAATATATATATAATTAAAAATTATATATTAGTAGTATATATTTTTAAAATATTAATTCCAATGTTTTATAAAAAAGCGGCGATTATATTAACTAATTAATATTTATATTAGTACTAAAAAAACTAAAATTTTTAAGTTACAACTTGTTTATTTAGCTTTTATTTCTAAAAATGTTTATTTAAATTTAATTTAAATTTGTTAAAGCAGTAAAAAGTATTAAATTAATATTAAAAAAAGTATAAAAGTTTATAAAAAATTTAAAAAGTATAAAACTTATAAAATTAAAAAAAGCAATATTATTAAAAGTTTTATTTAAATAAAAAATAGTATTAGTTTAAAACTTTTTAAAAATAAATAAACTTAAAAATAAAGTTGTACTTTTATATATAATTAAAACAGTTTTTTATAAAGTTTAATAAGCAAAAAAAATCCCAATTTTTAATTTATTAAAAAAAAAAGTTATTAAAATGTTTAAAATATAACTAAAAAATAAAATATTAAAAAAGTTTTATTTATTTTATTGTAATATTTAATTTGTTATTAAAAAAGCAAATAAAAAGCTTTAATTAATTAATTTAATTATTAAATTAAATAATGTTTTTATAAAAAATACTAGTTTTTTTAAAAGTTGTAATAAGTTTATTAAAAACTTTGCTATATATAAAATTTTATTAGTTGTTGATTTATTTTTTAATTATAACTAAATATTTTTAAACAAATATAATTATATATATACTGTTTTTTTTATATTTTTAAAAACTTTATAAATAATTACTTTGTTTTAAAGTTATATTAATTTTATTGTTTATTTTTTAAAAGTTTTATTAAAAGTTTTATATAACATTTTATTTTATAAATATAAACTTTTTTTTAATAATGTTGCTATTAAAAACTTTATTATTTATTACAAAAATTAAAAAGTTGCTTTAAATATTAAATAATTTATAATAAAATATATTAAAAACATTAATGTTATATTGTTTAATTTTAAATTAGCTAATTTAACTATTAGCAATATTAAAAACAAGTAATATTAATTTTTAATAAAAGTTATAAGTTATATATGTAATATTTATAGCTAAAAATTAATAAAAGCTAAAGTAATTAAAATTATAAAGTAGTTCAAATATATTAATTTTTTATATATAAAGTTTTTTTTAAGTGTTATAATATATTATTATATTTAAATTAAAAAATATTTAATTATTGCTTTATTTTTAACTATTTTAACTTAAAAAAATATTGCTTTTATATAAGAAATATTTTAATATAAAACTATATAAACTTTTAAAAATGTTTTAGTTAATACTTTTGTTTTTATTACAATTAATTATAAAAGCAGTTTTATATAAATTAAAATAAATATTTTTAATAAAAAATAAAGATTTATTTTAATTTAACTAATTAATAATATAATTAAGCTAGTTTAATATAAATTAAGTTGTTAAAAAAGCTTAAAACTAAACTATAACGTTATTAAAAAAAAGTATTTAGTTATAATAAAAACATTTAAATATTTATACAATTATTTTTATAAAGTTTATTTTTATTTAAAAATTAACGCTAAAATATTAATAGTTTAATTTAATAACAGCTTTTTTGTTTTATTTAATACAACTTTAATATAATAAATTGTTTATACTAAAATGTTTAATTTTAAAATATATTATATTGTTAAAAAAAAGTATACTGTAGCAAATAGCTTGTTAAAAAAGCTGCTAAAACTTTTAAACAAAAAAAACAACAAATAAAAAAATAATATTGATAATTTTATTAATATTTAATTTAATACTATATAAATTTATATTAATAACTTTATATTGTTAAATTAATAAAACTTTTAAAAAAGCTATAGTTTAACTTTAATGTTAAATAAAAAAAAAGTTTAATTTGTAAATGCAGCTTTAATTAATATAAAAAACATAAAATAATATAAGTATTATTTATTAAAAAGTATAAAACTATATAAAATAATATTTAAATTTACAAAAAAATAAAATTAGCAAAGTTTTATTATAGCTAACTTTTTAACTAGTTTATAATATTTTTTAAAAATAACTAGTGTTTAATATAAAGCTAGTTTTAAAAAGTAAACTATAAAATATTTTTTTTAAAATAATAAACTATAAAAAAAAGCAACTTTAAAATATTTACTTTATTAAGTACTAAATATTAAAAAGCTTTAAAAACAAGCAATTTAAGTTTGTTATAATAATTTTATATATTAAAAAAAAAAAAAAACTATTTAATAAATCGTTTAATAGTATTATTAAAAAAAACTTTATAATAATGTTTATAAAATAATTAAATCATATATTATATATTAAAAATTTTAAAAAAGTAAATTTAAAAAAAACACTATTAAAACATATTTATAAATTTTTTAATTTTTTAAGTTATAAATATTTAAACTATATTTTTATTAAATAAAAAAAAGTATATTATTAAAGTTTATTACAAGTTTTTAAAGTATATAAAAGTTAAAGTTTTAAAAAATTAAACTATTAAAAGTATTTATAAATTTTTAAACTGTAAAATTTTCAAATAGTATAATATTTTAATTAAATTAAAATATAATAATAGTTTAAAATTTAAAAAAAAAGTTAAAAAAACTGCTGCAAAAATAAAGTACAAGTTAACTTTTAGTTTAATATATTATTTACAATTATAAAAACTTATTAAAAAAAAACATGTTTTTTTAAAAACAAGTTTAATAAAGTTAATATAAAATATTAAAAAAAGTTAACTAAACTATTTAAATATAATTGTTTAATTTAATTGTATTTTTATTAAATATTATAAATATAATATATATAAGCTAATTTATAAAAAACTGCTTATTATATTTATTAAAAATGTTATTTTTTTATAAAAAGTTTTAAATTAAAATAAAATTAAAAGTGTTAAAAATATAATTATAATATAAATTTGCTAGTTAAAACATTAATAAAAAAACATTAACAAAGTTTATTAAATTATTATTTAAAAAAAATAGAATTAAATATAAACTAAAAATTAATGTAACATTTACAAAATTAAAAACTATTTATAAATTAATACACTAATACTTTTATATAATAAAAAGTTCAAAATTAATATAAGTAATAGTAAAAAGTTATTTTATAAATAGTATAAACTTTATTGAATTAGCAAAATTTTTAAAAAAAATAAATATAAACTTAAAAATTTAAACAATATTAAATTTAAAAGTATTTTTTATATAAATAAGTTTAAAAAGTTCGTTAAAAATAATAAAAGTTATTAAAAGCTTGTAAATATATATAAAAATATATAAACTATAAAAAAAGTTATTAATAACTTTAAATAAATAAATAACTTTAGTAAAGTTTTAAATGTAAATAATAAAAAAAAAAAATTAATTATTAAATATATAATAGTTTAATTAAAAGTTAAAAAGTTTAAAACTGTAAATATTAAACTATAAAACAATTAAAAACTTTTAAACATTTAAAAAAAAACAAAGTTTAAATAATAAAGATTTTATATAAAATATTATTATAATAAAATTAATAAATCTTTTAGCAGTATATAAAACTAATATTTAGTTATTTTGCGATTTTTTTTTTTATATTTTATACATTAATTTTACTTTTTATTAATTTAATAGTTTAGTGTTAATAATAAAAAACAAAATTTTTAATTTAAAAATTAATATATATTATATTTACAAAAATATTTAAAACATTACAAATATAAAAAGCTAAAAATTTTTAGTATATATAAATAAAATAGCTTTTTATTAATTTAACTATTTTTTTTTATTAGTTAAACTTTTAACTTATATTTAAATTAATTTATAAGTTATAAAAAAAAAAATAGTAAATTTAACAGCGCTATTATTAAAACAAATATATAATTTAAACTTAATAGTTTATTTATTTGTTTTAAACTAATTAATTGTTAAATTGTTATAATATTAAATATAATAAACTTTTTAAATTATAAACTTATAGTTTTTATAAATATTACTAATAAAGTTAAAAATCGAAATATATTTAAAAAATAGCTATATGCTAGTTTTATTATATTTTTGAAAACAAATAAAGCAATATTTATAAAACTTACAAAGTACTACATTAAAAATACTAAATTATTAAATATAAAAGTTTTTAGTTTTACAATAGTTATATATAAAATTAAAAATATATTTATTTTAAAAACTAATTTAACTTGTTTTAATATAAAAAGTATAAAAAATAATATTTTAATTAAAAACTTTGTTAATAATAATAAAAATAAACTAAAAAATATTAAAATTTTTTAAAAATGTTAAAATGTATTTTTTAGCAAATATATTAACTTTTAACAGCATTATATAAAATTTCGAACTAAAAATGCACTAAAATTTACAATATAACATAATTAACTAAAAAAGCTAAAAATTAATAAGTTTTTTAAACATTTATAGTTTATTAAATATTAAAAAATTTCATTTTTTAAATTTTTTTATTAATAAGCTATGCTTTATTAATTATATTTAAACTATTAAACTTTTATAGTTTAAACTAATAACTAAAGCAGTAAAAACTAAAAACTTTTTAATTTAATAATAAAACAAAATATTAATTCTAAATTTAAAAACAATAACTTTTAATAAATATAATAATATTATATATATTTTTAATTTTATAACAAAAGTATAAATAAGTTATAAAAATTGTTAAAAAAAAATATATTAAAAAAAAATTACTAAAAACTTAAAAAATCTGTTAATTTAAAAAAAAAGATTATATAAAAAAAAAAAATGCAAATTAAAAAAATGTTATATTATAATTAAAATTTGTTAAAAACAACTAAAATTTTAATAAAAAAAAAATAACTAATAAAAGTAGCAAACTTTATATATTAATAAATAAACAAATATAACTACTTTTAAAAGTTCAACTTAATTTTAAAAAGTTGAATTAAACAATTAATTAAATAGTAGTTTATATATAAGTTAAAAAGCTTATAAACTAAAGTATTAATAACTGTTGTAAAATTGTTGCTTAAAAATTATAAACTATTTAAAAAACTTAAAAAAAGCTGCTTGTTTATTTATTAAGCTATAAAGCTTTATATAATACAAACAACTTTTTAAAAATATTTAAAAAGTTTAATTAATTATACAAAGTTTTTTAATAATTTAAAAAAATAACATTTTTTTTATTACTTATTTTATATTAAAA
>MU378422.1:0-27000 GCA_022495175.1 Hypoxylon argillaceum | reverse complement strand
TTTAATAATTTGTTTATATATATTATAAAACAAAAAAAACTATTAATTATTTTAAAAATAATATTAATATTAAAATAGTTTTTATTTATTTTTATGTTATAAAAAAATATTTAAAAATATTTTTTAAATTTTACTAGTTAAATAAACAATTTAGCTAGTTTTAATATATTTTATTTATAAAAATTAAATGTTTTATTATTTATATAAATAATTTTGTTTAAATATAAAAATTTATATTAAATTATTATAAACGTTATATTAGTTATAAATATATTATATAAATATTTATTAAATAATATTTTAAATAAAACTAAATTAGCTAATAATTAGTTTAAAATTAATATTTTAAACTAAATACTTTTAAAATAAAAAAATAAATAAATAGTTTTTTATATTAATTTATAAATATAAAAGCTTTTAAAAACTGTTAAATTAAAACAAAAGTTAATATAAACTAAATATAATATAAATATATATAAATTAAATATAAACTTTTATATTGCTTTTTAAAATAAATTAAAAGCTTTATTATAAATATAAAAAGCTAAATTAGCTTTTAATATAAACTAAAAGAACTAGTTATAAAAGCTGTACTAATGTTTATATATATTAGTTATTATATTATAACTTTTATAAATTAAATTTATTAAACTTATATATAATAAATATATATAGTTATTGTTATAATAAAAACTATATTTTAATAGTTTAATTAAAAAATATAAAGTTGGTTTATTTTTAATAAAAACTGTTAATTTAAGCAAAAATTAGTAATAGTAATAAAATTAATATATAATAAAACATTTATTAAAATATTATTGCAAAAAATTATTTAATAAACTTAAAAACAAATGTTATAGCTTATTATTAAAACAAATATTTTATAAAACAAAATTAAAAAAAAAAAGTTTTTTGTAAAAATATTTTTAAGTTTTATTTAAACAGTTATATTATTAATATAAATAATTATTAAATTTAATATTTATATTTTATACTAAGTATAAAATATAATTTTAATTGTTACTATTTTAATTATATTAATATATAATAAAAATTTTTTAAAAAACTATAGCTAGTTATAAGTTTATTATTTTATAATAAAAAGTTAAAAATATTAATAATTTAAAGCTAAACTATTTTTATATTAAAATTTATTAATATTTATATTTAAAACATTTATAAATAAATAAAAAACTAAACAGTTAAATATATTTAAAACAAAAATATTGTTAAAAAATTATAAAAAGTTTTACTATTATTTTAAATTAAGTTTTATATTTATAAATAAAAGCTATAATAATTTTATATTAAAAATAAAAAATATAGCTTAAAAGCTATATAAAAATAAATAATTTAATAAAATTACTAAAAAGTAAAATAAAAAATAGCTTAAAATTTTTTTGATTTTATAGCAAAAAAAGCGTAGTTTTTAAAACATATTTTTTATTAAACAAACTATTTTAATAATTTTAATATTTAATAGTTTAATTTATATTATAATTATATTAACTTTAATTTTTAAAGTTTTAATATAAATATTTTTGCTATTTTTTTTAATATTTAAAATAAAGCTTAATATTTTAAATAGCTAGTTATATTTTATATATACTAATAAAACATTTTAAATTTAAATTAAAAAAATCGTAAAAATAAAATTGTTTAAATAATAAATTAAACTAATAAATAATATAAAAGTTTTAAATATTTAATATAATTTTTTTATAAATAAATTAAATAAAAAAAAAACTATATAAAAGCTAAAAAATAAATAGTTTTTATAAAAAAATTAAAATTTTTATTTAAATTTAAATAACTATTAATATATAAACATTATTAAAACAAGTTAAAAAATATTTTTAAAATTTTTTTTAATAAAATATATTTTTTTATTAAATATATAAACTATTATAAATATATATTAAATTATTAAATATTATAATATTATATAATTAAATAAAATGTAGTTATTAATTGATTTAATTTTTAAAAACAAAAAGTAATATATTTTTTGTTAATTTTTATTTAATTTAAATACTAGTTTTAAAAAAAAACAAAAAAAGTTTGCTAGTTTTAATAATTTAATAATTTAATTAAAATTTAAATTTAATATAATTTAAACTTTAATTATTATATAATTTTTATTTATTAAATATAAGTTATTTAAATAGTTTAATAAAAGCAAATTTATATAATTTAATAAAGCTTTATATTATAAAATTTTATAAATTATTATTTTTAAATTATTAAAATAATTTTAAAATAATTTTAATTAATATTAAAAATAAAAAAAAAAATAAAAATTAGTTAATATTAAATTTAATAAATTAAATATTTAAAAAAAAAAAATTATATTTGCTTAAAGTTTTAAAAAAAATATAAAAAAAAATTAAATAATTTTAATAACAAAAAAAATTTTAAAACAAATATAAAGTTTATTTAAAATAAAAGTTTTATAACAATTAAGTAATAAATTTATTAAATTTTATAATAATTTAACTTTTAAATTTTAGTTGAATTTTATATTATATATAAATGTTTTATATATTTTATTACAATATTTATATATATATTTTTAAAAATATTTAGCTAGTTTATATTTAAAAAAATTTTAACAGTTATAAAATTTTTTATAAGTTATTTTTTTTAATTGTTAAAAATAAACTTTATATAAATTGCTATTACAACTGTTTTAAAATATAAACTTTAAAATATTTAAAAATAAATAGTTATACTTTTATTTACAATTATATTTTAATTATAAAATAACTATATAAAAAGTTATAAAACAATATTTTATTTAAACAGTTATAAATATAATTATTACTTTAAGTTTATAAATTATATTAAATTTATATATAATATAAACAAAGTTATTTATTATAAATATAATATATAATTATATTTTAAATAAATAAAAATAAATTGTAATAAAAGTTAAAAAATAATATATTTATATAACAATTTTAGTTTTATATATTTTTAATTTTATTATTACTGTTTATATTATAATATTACTTATTTAATTTATATATAATATAATTATTATATATAAAATATAACTAGTTTTAGTTTAAAATTTAATTAAGTTTATTAATTTAAACTTATTTTTATAAATTATTATAATTTATTTTTAATTAATATTAAAAAATTAGCTAGCAATAATTTATATAATAAAAAGTAATTTATAAAAATTAATAAATTTATAGTTTAAATTATTAATTTATAAATAGTTTAAATTAAATATAAAATATATTTTAAATTAAAAACAATATTGTTTTTTTTTTTTTTTATATTTTAAATGTTACAATTAAAAGTATAGTTTATAAACTGCAATTTTATTTTTTAAAAAAAAAAATGTATTAGTTATATTAACTTGTTATTATTTTTTTAGTAGTAAAATTACAACAATTTTATTTTTAAATTAAAACAAAATTAAACTAAAAATTGTTGCTATATTTTTTTTAATAAATTAAATTAACAATTTAGCAAAAATTTTAAATAAATAAGCTATAAATTTTATATAAATTACTTTTAAAATATATTCAGCTTTATTATATAATATTATTATTAATATAACAAATAAAAAAAAAATATAATAATATTTAAAATAATATTTATATTTTTAATAATTTGTAGTATTTATTAAAAAACGAACAAATTTACAACATATTTGAACTAGGTGTGCTTAATAATGTAGTGTTGTAGAAAGGAAGTTGTGCGGTGGGTCCTTGAACTCTGTAGAACCACCTAATAACACCCGAGACTATCGTAAATATAAACATGCGAAGATAAATATCACCTCTCCCGAGCTCCTACCACTTATACGTAAGGGGACATGTTAAAGAATGCAAACGAATATACTGCATACGATGTTTTGTCGCAATCATAACTACTTTTAGATGGATAGCAACAACGAAACAAGAAATCGCGTCTACGATAGATTGGCCTCCCGCCCTTAACCACCAACCCAGGAGAGAATGACAAATCACTTTTTCATTGATGTACTTTGATAATAGCTTCTACCGATAACGCCATCAACCCCACACTTCGTCCGCGACCTGCTTCACAAGCTCGAGCTTCTTCCACATTATCTCCTCCGTCACGCCCGTGCCACCAGCCAAGCTGCTGCTACTAAACCCGCACTGCGGGCTCACAGCAAGGCAGTCCAGTGCCTCGGCGACGCCAACCCCCTGCGCCTCGGCAATAACCTCCGCCGCCCTCCGGATACTATCCGCAATCACCACCGGGTCCTCGAGCTCAGCCCTCTTCGTAGACACGAGCCCCAGCACGACGTTCTTGCCGCGCGGCAGGAAGCGCAGCGGCGCGAACCCGCCGCTGCGCTCGACGTCGTCGAACTCGAGGTAGTACGTCTCGTAGTCCGTCTCGGCGAACAGCTTGCGCGCGATCGCCTCGTACGAGCCCTCGACCCAGCTCACGGAGCCGGCCATGTTGCCGCGGCAGAGGTGCATGCCCACGCGCAGCCCCTCCGGCCTCCCCGCGAGCAGTTTGTTGTGCGTGCGCGCGTACAGGTCCAGCAGCGCGGCGGCGTCCGTGCCGTCCTGGGCGCAGCCGCCGAGGAACGCCGCCGAGGCGAAGTACGTGAGGTGCGGGTCGTCGACCTGCACGTGGCGCAGGCCGGCGGCGTGCAGCGCGCGCAGCTCCGCCGCGTAGCACGCCGCGAGGTCGGACAGGTAGTCCTCGTCCGTCGCGTAGCCCGAGTCCGCCGTCCACGCCGTGCCCGGGCGCAGCTGGATGTGCTGGTACGTGGGCGACGGGATCGTGAGCTTCGCCGCGCCCCAGAGGTCGGGGGGCAGGGTCGCGCGCAGCGCGAACCACTCGGGCAGGTAGGGCGAGTCCACGTACGCGATCTTGCCCGTGCAGACGACGGCTGCGCGCGTCGTGGCGCCCATCTGCGCGAGCTTCGTCGTCGTCGGGAAGTCGGTGCGGAAGGCCGAGGGGATCGGCAGCGTCGGGCGCGCCTCGAACCCGGCGAGCTTCTCGAACATCCCGCCGTAGTAGATGTGTCTCGCGTACTCGCCGTCCGTGATGGGCCAGATGCCCTTCTGGATCTGAAGCTGCACTACCTTCTGGATGGCTTCGCGCTCGGCTGCTTTGACGGATTCCGGTATCTCAAGCGAGTACATCTGAGACGGAGATGCCAGACTTTCGCGCGCTTCGAGGAGCTCTTTGGGTCTCAGGAGAGACCCGATGTGGTCATTTCGGAAAGGAGGCGCCATTTTGAGTTAGTTTTGGAACTACGAAGTTGGCCCTGAGCTTTTCTTATTCTGTATATATCGGGTGTGTAATAAACCTTCAGTGTTAACCGCAGTCTTGAGGTTGATACTACCCCCATCCCCACCATATGATCCGGATATTCCAAATACCTAGTTACCATACCCGCCCGGTTGTGTATTTCCATTCAGTAAACTAATAGAATGGCAAACTCCGCGCCGTATACTGCGTAGTCGTAGACAATTTCTATTACCCCTAGCCTTTGAAAGAAGATCCTAATATTTTGGCTACCCGAACCCCGTAGTCCTCGCTGCTTTTTAGAAATGACAATTTTCCCACCATTCTACCTCTTGTCCCACTCCTAGACCCCGAAGGATTCATGAGTTATCCTATGCCCAAGAAAATCACCGGCCCCTATACCCCGCAACCTACCCCGTAGTTGCAACCCCAACCCAGCTCCTGATTCTCATTATTTATAGCGTCCAGGTGTTATAAATAGAGGTTGTGGGTAAGGTCCAGTGCAATAACTTCCCAGTCGGGACTCGAACTGCATAGTAACAACATACTATCCCGTCCCTGCTCTAATCCCTAGGTGGAATTGTCGTCGATTTCCCCTTGCTTGATTCTCCTCAACTTCCTCCACTCAGGCCCGATTCTGATCTGGAATGCTAGTAAAGGTGCGCAAGCAGCGACGAGGAATGCGAATATCGTGAAACACCAACCGGCCCCTGTACCGTCGATGATAGGTTGTAGGGCCGCGGTGCCCGCCGCCGCAATAGTGCATTTGACGATGTTAGCCGATGCTGCTGCAGTAGATGACCCTCTCGGGTTTAAATCCGTGTTTAAAGTACCAAAGGCCCATGTTGAATTAGCCTAGACGGCATTTCATGAGTGATTAGGTAAGGAACTCACCACGAACCCTGCCGCGAGAGTAAACCCCAGGATCCCCTGTAAAGCTAACGGGATCGCCGGGTGCTGAGTTGAAGATGAGCGCATGTGCTTATAAAACACCAATACTTAAACTCACTACATGCTTTTGGACTGCCCAGCCATATCCTGCCATCGCTGCCGCTGTCGGGACGACGAGGTAGATCATACTGCGCAGTCTCGCTAACTCGATGGGGAAGTCATCCATCAGTTTGCTTTTCGCTTCATCGAGGTCAAATCCGTAAGCTCTTGCGACCCTCGCGTACTCGAAATCAAGAAATCTTCCTGGGGGCTTGTCAGCTTCCAAATACAAGTGGCCGTGATTGCGATACTCACCCCACACATATACACTCGCGAGGCCCCCCAAACCGAACGGAAGATATATAAGCCCGGCCTGTAATTCTTCATATCCGTATATCTGCATGAATAGAGAAGATAACGATGCCTGGACGCAGGAGCCGGTCGCATAAAAGATTCCGTTACAGAGCAAAAGGACAAATAGGTCCTGTTCTAACAAAATCTCCAAAGAGGCTAGAGGATTAGGAAAGGACACAATACGGGCTTTCTTAATCACACCGTGGGCCGGATCGTCCTCATCACCTCGAGCTCTAGAAAGCAGTACTGAGAGTAACGTCCGGTTCATGCCCGTGGCGGGAATACTGCCATTACCTACGATAGGTCGCGCTGTCTCGGGCAGGGCCAACACGATCAGCAACAGACAAAAACCCCCCGCGATGACGAGAAACCAGAATATCCATCTCCACCCAAGTTGGGAGGCGATAGCCCCGCCGATTACGGGACCGAGAGGTGGTGAAACGTTAGGTCTAGAAAGGTTGTCAATCCTTTTTGAACCTTACGCGAGGGTATAGACAAGCTGACCCTAAGGCGAATATTCCGACGTAGGAGCCGCGCTCGGAAGGAGTCGCGATATCTGATATGATACCATAACCGAGCGATATCGTGCCTAGATAACATAATTTGAGGTTCGGACATCCTTCGGTTAGATAATGAATAGCTCACTCACCGGAAACCCCCGCGCTCTGTACCATTCTCAGAACAAGCAGGGCTGGGTAGCTGTTCTGCACGGCGAGCCCAATGTTGGCGACGAAATAGATGAAAAGCGCCAGTATGTAGACCGGCCGTCTACCGATCTTGTCTGCCGCATTGCCTAGAATAGACGGCACAATTCCCGAGACGACCATATAGGTCGTAATCGCCAAGTTCAATAGCCCGACTGTTACCCCGAGACCTGAGGCTATCGGAACTATGGCCGGGTAGAATATGAAACTACTCAACGGCGAGAAGGCGCCGGCAAAGCCCGTGAGAAATAGAATCCATCGTTTTTCAAGCGGCGTGAAGACCGAAAATGAGACGACAGAGTCTGCGAGAAGAGGTGTGAGTAGCTGTTCATCAGCCGAGTCGACCATTCCGGTTGTTTCCATAATTTAGATATAATGCCGATGAAGAATATATCGTTTGAGAAGGAATATTTGTTCCATCGTGGAAATTGATGACTGTTTTACTTGATGGTCCACGTAAGGGGGCATTCTCAGCACCGTTGTCGGTACAGATCAGCTAGTAACCTACCGGTCACAGATCCCTGTTATTAGCGGCTATCGTGCGTACCTAAAGTCTTGATTAGGGCCGTAAGGCGGCAGGAATTCTTATTCTCCCGAACAATCGACCTAGTCGTGTTCCCCGCGATCGGGCTTCTGAGATTTTGAAATGGGTCGATCGTAACCGGTGATGAGAATTCGTGGATAAGCCATTGAATCTCGGGTAAATCAACACTGCTCACCCCGGTCCGAAGCCCCTTTGAATTAGTGGAATACCCCTCAATTCAAAGACACAGCTGACCAAATGGTGATGTGGATGCGTTGATCTAGGTCCTCATGATACAGCGCCGCATGCCCGACAGGTGACCTGCTGCCGTTATAGCCAAGTGATGCTCTGAGGTAAGTATCTATATACTTTAGTATCTTAACACTAATTCAAAAGCAATCATTTTCCCATATCTAGTGAAACATAATTAGTCGATATACATCTACGAGTAGCCCCCGACGACGAAAGTGAAACTTTGCCTAGATAAAGAACGCCTCTTCGCTTCCGAAATATCTATCTAAAATGATATATTTTTTAAAATTACAAAACGCCCAATTAGATATCGCAAGGCGTGGAGGTAACAATACGTAGTTGGTGGCGCTCTTAGCTTAATCTGACGCAAGGGCGTAACAAGTTGCATCGGGTTAGCCCTGAGCTCAATTTTGACGCAATAATCTCAGCGTGGCTTGATAACTATGGCTTATAGATATATTTATTAGTCACAGCCGGTTTCCTGAGCACGAATAGGAGCCAGATTGCTTGCCGAGTGTGGAAGAGGCGGTGTGTCTGCTGGTCTAGTGAGTGAGTCAACTTTAGTTACTCTTAGCATTAATAAGGAGGAGAAGATAAAGAGAAATAAATAAGATAGGGAGAGGCTCTATTGCTAGTGTATAAGAGACCTAATGTACCGCTTGGATAGACGATGCATAGACTAATAGGGGGTCTCATGGAAACCTCAAGCAAGAAAACCCTGGGCGATAAGTGAGATCATCTACACCATCTTCTTCTCTACTATATCACTGTTTCAATATATGTATAAGCATGAGGCTGCGCCCACCACGCGCAGCATAGAGCTTATTTGGGGTGGATGTAGTATGTTTACGGCTTGGGGGTGGCTTTTCTCCGGAATTCCTTCGAATGTGACATATCAATTAACAAAATATGCTAGAGCGTCAGCCTTTGGAATTAGAGAACCCAACTCGCTCGGAATCAAGATCATTTGCCTTTAGAAGAGACTCGAGACTATATAATGCATTTGTGGCTCCTAAGAGCTATTAATATCGAAAATTTCACTAACAGTGTGAATACATACAATGAACTGTCTGTTTATAGAGATAGACAGTTCTACAGTTGACAGATCAAGCACACAAGCACCATCTAGTTGGAAGAATACTACTTAGTTAGATCAGCAGTTTATCAAAAAATTCTACGGTTTATCGATCTAGTCGACGTGCAAGGCGAGCGCGAAGAGAATGAGTGAGTAACAAGAGACGTTTGGATAAGTCAGAAGTAGTTTTAAAAGCAAGGTCTTAAAGCTCTATATAAATGGGATGTTTGACTAGAGATTTTAAACTAAGAGAAAGCAGTTATAGTGAGTATATAATCGGAAAGAAATTTTCTACTAAAAGAGTGCTATTGTCACGGTCCTATCGTTAAGTTACTGTAAATGGTCAAGGTTCCTACCTTGTCAACGTTCCACCTTTACAGTCGTGAGTAGTGAGTAGTGTAGTGTTGTAGTTCTATTCCGTTACACCTATTACTCAGCTAACAGCTCAGCCCGAGAACATCTTAGAGAATAACTCCTAACTCAGAACAAACGCTAAATCTATCGACGATTAGCATGTTTCACTGCGGTAGGACTTTAGAGTATAATGAGAAAAGAAATTGAAATATTTGCAGCCTATAGACGTTGAAAATGCTGTTGCTTCTAAGACGAAGATCTAATGATCAACGTCTGTTCTGGTATTAGGTAATTGCGTATGAATGCCGTGTAGTTCCCGGCCCGGTCTATGTCACCCCCTAGCAAGATACATTAGCTCAGATCCTATAATAATTGTTGGTAGTACAGTTGACCCTGGGAGAATAGGAAAGATGACAAATGGTTACACGGCATGATTCTATTCGCTCGAAGCTTTGGGGTATCTGAAAAGTTGGCACGCATTCCCTCCCTTTCACCCTGTTTCATCTACTCACTGAAGACCTCCTAGGAATATAATATTGACTGTATCACGATATTATTTTTGCGCACTATAAGGAGAGATGTAATAGTTATATTGAGTAGAGGGGGTGAGCAGAAAAGGGGAGTGGGCGAGGGAAATGAACACAGGGCTCTCAATCAGTTATGCATATTGACCCTTCGATCATCAATACCGATTCTTTGTGCAAGTAATGAAACGAAGCGTGCAATATACACACAACGCACTCTGGAGGACTGGCCACGGCCATCTTAATCACTTCTAGAGATTTGAAGCAGTAAAAACAGTAGCCTAGTAAGGCAATCGAATAATATTGGTGTAGTAGAACTACTGTAAAAGCTGCGCAACGACCTATTCGGTCGATGCCAAAGGCATCGATGCCGCGCATGTGTCCCTCCTATGCTTCCTAATATAGAACTATCTCCTTGCTAGCTAATAAATAGAAAAATAAAAAATCTAGGGTCCTGATGACCTAATCAACATGACCCCCTGTAGCAGTGTCTCACGCACTGTCTCAGTAAACAGCCTAGTTGCTATTTAACTACGTTATAAAACTACTAGAAACCCATTAAACTATCACCTATTACAATTAATCATGTGTTGTTTAACATGCCAGCGTATTCTGACGGCCAGTTCCGCTATTGAATCAGAGAAAGAGTCCTCCGCAGGTTTAGAAAGAACACATAAATCAGTAGAATTGAGGTTTATTTATGATACCGCCACCTATTATTTGCGATCAAATAGTGGCCCATACGCGACTTATAATAATTATGATTTAACTAGCGCTGCTGATATAGTAAAGGGATAGATATAAAACCTTATAATACAGTTGACTACATAACCTTCTAGCATGAAAATATAGTCAAAATTAGGCTTTTGTACGAACAATCCGTTTAATACACTCGACAGCAGAGAAGAAATCAATTTTATCAAGATGATGAGGATGGGTATAACGAAAGTACCTCATCTGTTAACTATGATTCATCTCGTAGCGATCGTCTATTGGGGATAGACATATCCTACATTAACCTGCCTCATTACTACGCTATCTGTCACGGAACAGAACTGCAACGCAATACCACAACACCACTCGTGTAGAATGCAAGAGTAGAACGTTGTCGAGGTTGGGAACCTTGACCGTATACAGCCACTTATAGGCTCACGGTTAGGGCCGTGACACTATCTAATACCTCCTAGCTCAGACTCGCTCCTAAAACTGGCGTTATTTAGTAGTGAGTGCAAATGTCAAACATTCCTGACATATCTTTCTGAAAGAATGACTAAACACGTCAAAACCAGCCCTGATAACCTTTTCTCTGCGTTCTGAAAAAGAACCCTTGAGCTCCCTTAAATTAGTTGTCGAAGATTGGTGCCAGCTGTTCAGGACAATATGCTCCGCCCGCTGTTTTAGCTGAATGCTACCGGGCATGCCAGTAGGCCGCCTTACCGGTCCTACTGCCTATAGTTATTTATGTCAATTCTGAGTTGGGTGATCTCGAAGTTAACCTCCCTTTTAAAGGCCTGGTAACTGGGGCTGTTGTCGGTGCGAGCCTGAATGAGGGCATTTAGCTTCATAGTTGGGTGGGCCCCATAAGGGACATTGTATTGATCATAGATGCGTGAAATGCACTCCGGAGGCATGTGAATGTTACCGCGATGAGGCACGCTCATTTTGATGTTTGTTTGCTGGAGTGGTTGTTGAGATTTTGAAGTTGCAGGATGTTGATACGAGAAGGCTTCTTAAATCGGAGGAGGTAAAGTGTAGTGGCTAAGAAAAGTTGCTGAAATCACAAGGCTAATCCCTCATGTTATATCAGCAAGAACCAGCACCGTTTTTACTTTTAAAGAACATCAAAAACTGAATATGTTTGTAGAAGAAGATGGCCGACGTAAGTGTTTACGGGGTCTTCGCGCAACAATATCATCACGAACCATACGTGTAGTCGGCGAATTAACCAGCGCCTAATGGTTGGCCATGCATAGGGCCTATGGCATGGTTCTTCAAACTGTTAAACCATATACCCGTTTCTATGATGGTGATACACATATAGAATGTGTGGGACCGAGTATGATATTGAACAGGCTAGCCCACCAAGCGCTTTGCTACCGCCAGTGCAACAGCTACATCTATACTATTCGATGGCTAAACTAATCCTTGACAGTGTTGGTGGGCTTAGGGGAAGTACTTCCTCTCTAATGAAATTAAAATGTAATCATGTCAATTGATTTTTGTTTAACACTACATTATAGACTTCAGCCCCTAGGTGATTCTCTAGAGCTCGCAAGAGGGGAAAGATGGCAAAAGGTGTAATCATCATTGTTTTAAAACACCGAGAATGGGATGACTGGCTCTCCTGCTCAAACTTATGAGTTTCGGTCGCACGTTGGTGCCTAGCACTGAGATAACCAATAAACCATGACTGGTTCATTTCTGAATCAAGGGATGGCTCGAGGCGCGCGTTTGATCTAACTATTGGGGCCGGATGTCCAGTGAGACATTATCAAGCCTCCTTACAAGCATTATAGCACCCCTGAGATATATCCCGCGGAGCACGGTATTGTGATTGGGCAAGGGGCTGCACAACACCCGCATGGGCCATACCCTAGCCGCTCGAGCCGAGCCGCGGGAGCTCTGTAAACACGGTCCCTGGAACTGATGGGTGGGCTTGTTAGTCGACCCGAGCCGGCCACTACGCATCCTGCATAGTACCCGTTAGGCGGGCTCCGATTAACACCGGCGCCACACTAACTTGAAGTCTTACGACTAACTACCTATGTAGGTAGCTTTCGAGCCGACTAGAAAAGGGAGGTTTGTTGTATCAAGTCCCTGCCATTGAGACACCTAACGTGCAATGGCCTGGATGCAAGGGGTTATTAGGATCCTTGAGGCTTACATCGAGATTACCTAAAAACAAAATAATTACAAGTGAGCGAAGGTGCTTGGGGCCTTTCCAATGAGAACTGCCCCCTCACGAGTCACTTGATAAAGCAGGTCTTACAATAGGGGCATAGGATTG
Source organism: Hypoxylon argillaceum (assembly GCA_022495175.1). Lineage (NCBI taxonomy): Eukaryota > Fungi > Ascomycota > Sordariomycetes > Xylariales > Hypoxylaceae > Hypoxylon > Hypoxylon argillaceum. The sequence continues at coordinate 14,027 of MU378422.1, read as the reverse complement.
CCGATAGGGATGAGGATGCAGCTCATAGGTCGTCTAAAGTAAAACAACCATCCTTATGCCTGGCCGGTTTTGATTCAACAATGGGCCTCTGGCTAGAGTGCTGCTTGTTCCATGACGTATTTGATCCTGCAAGGACACATATGCGGCTGGTAAGCCGCTCTGAGGGATCATCTATCGCGAGCTGCCGCATAACCTTAATGTACGGCTTCGCCCCTAGTGAGATGTAAAGCGAGAGAAGCTAATACTACCCCTTATTTCAGTTGGAAATCTGAAACTTCTAGTCACTGTGACTTCAATATCACTTAATCGTATCTACGTCTATACGCCACACGCTGCTGACCCGGTCTTCCCATTTCGATACCTGCACATGAACTGATAAAAATGTCGTATCATGCTCTAGTGATGTCAATGGCGCCTATAAACAAACGAAACAGCACAGATAGCAAGGCACGGATATGTTGTAAAAGTGCCAGAACAGAGTTGGCTTTTATTTAGATAATCCTTCAGGTCCAATTCTTAGAAGACTTAGATAACAGTTGAAACTTGATTTGATAGCCCCACGAGTCGCGACAAGCGTACTCAGCGACAGTGGCCAATGCAATGCTCGATATCCAACCACTTGCAACAGTCCTTGAATGTTTGACGAAAGTCATGATTGACATTACATTTCTGCATATGAGTCAGCGATACTATCCATCCACTGTTTGATAGAGAGGTTCTATACTAAATTAGATGTCTTGAGCCCCATGTTCGTACAACAATTTATTGTAGGATCCGACACTATATTAGCTAGTTAGTTACTATATTACCTATATAGACTTGAATTATGACACAGGATAGAGCAGTGTAGGTTGTGAAAGCGATTGACGGGGCTAGATTAGAGATCAATTGATAGGTAGTAATGTGATACGTACTGATAGCGCCATTCATACTGTTCATACATATACAATCATCAGGTGCAAGAGACCATGTGCAGACATTGGTTTGTCTCTCAAAGATGTTTAACGCCTCAGCTATGCTTAGGAGCAGGCTGGCATTGACAAAGTAAGAGATTCTCATGATGACTGAATGAGTAGCGTTTAGAAAAGAGTTGTAGAAGTAATTGAGTTAGCGAACAATTAGAACGGTAAAGATAACTATCACGAACATCGAAGTTTTTATAGTTAAGTGCGATATGAGGAGCATCACTATCGGCGTACTTCATCATCAACCCATTGAAGCGAGCCATGGCATGTACGTTATTACCCGGAACCATGCAGGTCATAAGCGAGTGGTACGCCGGTCGGAGTCTGGGTTTAATAAGCCGCGCATCGTTTATAAAATATCGATCCATGCTCCGGGATCCCCACCGGCTGTCATAGGCGGAGTCGGCTGGTAGCGAGGAGCTTCATGGAGATGTATCCGACATGCGCGTAGTGCAACACATAAATAGGCTGAAAATGCGTCCAGTCATTAATTACATGCTCTGATAGGAACCAAGAGGATTTCAGCTAAAAATAAATCTGCAGTATAAGGATTGTGACTCTGTTATGAAACCCTATTGAATGGTTTACAACTCAATGAAGTTCAAGCTAGTTATAAATGGTAAAATTAGGGAAAGGATGTTGCGAGAATAATGCTTTGCCGATGCGAAGAGTGGGATCATGAATTATTCCGGATATTACCATCACGTTGGATTGAAAGCGGGCGCCTAGAACCAAGTTCCATAACCACTCACACACATAAGGTATACTCTCTTCTTCACATCCTCGGCAAGCCGAGAAATGCAATGAAAAAAGTGTGTTTTCGCCACCTGGAGGCAGTGTAATACCAGGTGACAGGAACTGAGCCCTTTAAATGAACAAAAAATTATGAAGCATATTGAAATGCAACTGAGAACTGCGAAGAGCACTTCTGATGTTTGACTGAGGAGGGTTAGTATTATCCATAGAGTAGCGAAATCAGGGAGGATAGGGGCGAAGCAAAACAAAACTTTGAACGCGCATGAAAATCAAAAAAAATCAAAAATCAAAAATCAAAAACAAGAAAACAAGAGACAAAGGAAAAACACTGCAAGCTCAACCTCAGAAACCGGTCAATCCACGGCATTAGAATGGAGCAAAGCCACATCGGTGCCTCTAACCGAACGATTCACAGCCCGCCCGAAAGACTCTCATCCGGAGGGAGGTTACTCTCAACTCAGTTTCCCGAGCGATTCCGAGTCAAGCAAGGGCACTCATTAAACGGCTTTTCTCCTGTCGCGTGGGGGTCCACGACAGGGTCCAGGGGAAGCGGAAAATCTCGACGGGCGAACTGAGCCTAGGCTAGAACGTCGGAAGAGATAATGGGGTCCATGATTGAGCACGTCTGTGGATTTCCCAGAATCTGAGGAAGAGAAGAGTGGTTGTCGATCCAGGATGGTCGTATCGTATCGTGTCGTCGCGGTAGGTCCCTGTCCAATCTGATTCCAAGTATTTTCTCCTGTAAATAAGTAATGTTAGTTCGATCATGCAAGCACCGCTTTACTCTTGTTCTTACCTCTTTTTTCACCTCTTACTTCCTCCTCTTACTTCCTCCTCTTGCTTCCTCCTCTTTCTAGTCCCAATATTAGCCAATTCATAAATCGCTCGGAGTAGAGTTGCGAGTCGTGCACGCTGATAAAAGTGTCAATTCATGATTTTTGTTGAGAATGAGTGTTGGTAGGAAAGATGAGCTGGCTCTGAGTAACAGGGGATCGCGGGAAATGTTAAAGAAGACGTGATATTATATGACAATAGTGGTTGGGAACAGCAGAGGACGGCGGAGGACGGCGGGGAGAGATACATAGATGTGCTGATGTGCTTTTTCGGGGAGGGGTATATAGCACTTTATGTGATACTAGGGAACAAATAATAGGGTAGGAGGGGTGTGATGACATAACGTGGATAGTCATGAAAGGTATAAAAGTAGGGAAAGTGGAAGCAATGTGCAATGACGTGGCATGGTTAGTGAGGCTAATAGACCTCATACAAAATTGGCTGTGATAAATGCTAAAGATGCGACAGAGAATAGCCATAGAAGCGAGGTGATCAAGCTATTGGAGGTGATAGAAGTGCTGCGAAAGGAGTGAGGGTAGAAGTTTGAGTAGGAGAGGTAGTGCTGGAACTGGTGATGGGGTGCAATGGTTGGTGTGCTGGGGCATAGGCAGTAGCTGGGTTAGAAGGAAAGTTGACACAAGATTCTCAGAACATACCTCGCTATCGGGGTAATAACTTGACCTCTTTGCTTCTTGATCTTATCACAATGCTGATGAACTCTTGGAGACCATGGAGGTTCTAAGAGGCATCGTCGAATGCAGTGATAGGCAAAGGTGGGTTGGTCAAGTGTCGTCGGTTGTTGGAAAAAAAGATGAAAAAGTTGGGAGAGGAAGTGGGTGGGAAGGGGTCTTTAAATAATAAATCCCCTGTCAGAATCAAGTCCGCACAATCAGTAGCATTGATAGAATCAGTATTCCTGGCCTAAGAGATCAGGTACAGAAATACCTGAAATAAAGCTAAAGAGGCAATTACGTAGGTATTTTGAACTGTGTGATCTAGTTTGAGGGAAACTACGTAGATCAGCCTTGTACTCTAAGAACGTGCAAGATAGAAGGCGCGGAAAGTGGGCAGGTACTACATTATTTCTAAGTACCCATGTACCTAGGTATTTAGGTACAAGACGCCCCAATACTCGTAAAGCTTATCATGTCTAAACCTTTTACATAGGTAGCAAGCTCATAGGTGCAATTCTTCAAGGTACTATTAAACCTTTTACATTATGTACTTTAGGCCTTGGGTGATCAGCAGACTCGCCTGTTCTTCACGTACCCTCTTCTAGTGTAATACCACACGAGGATACATCATTTCATTGAAACTTGGTACTAAGTATACACCTACATGTACTCAGATTCAAATGAGCAAGTTGCGTAGGTCATTACCTTTACTAGTACCTACCTTCCTTTTCAATAGATAATTACCCCCATGGGATGTGAGTCATGCCTGAGCACCACATATTATACAATCACGTAGGTACTTAGCAAATAGAAAGAGACGTTGATGGTAGCGGAAAGAACCTTCTCAATATCTCTTCAGTAATAATAATCAAGATCAGCAGAATGCAAAGATGAATTTGATGCCTACAACAACAGCCAATTATAATCAAATAAAAAATGAAGGTATTTCGTAGCGGCAGTGATTAATACCTCTTTTACCCCGGGTCTTGATCGTTAAATGTTAAGATAGGAACAAACTACCATACTACAATGCTGTGGCTTTGATTTCGTATAAAAAAAAGCCAGCACTTATGATTTGCTTACTCTCAGGTAATATTAGGGATATACTTCAGAGTGTTAGAGATGTAGATGGCTAATTTCTAATAGAAAAGAAAATCAACCAATTAGGTTTAAAGGATCTAATTAAAATTAAGAACCCAGAATTTAAGTATTGCTCAAGATGCTTCGTGCTATATAAGATGTTCGGCTCTAATGATAGGTATTGGCTAGAATATGTGTTTTCACATGTAATTAATGTAGCCTGATTCTAAAATACCGCAAACTTGAATTGTCATTATCTTTCTCCTAGATCACAGATTGAATCAGAGTTCGTAGAAGGTGCACTACTGATCCTGATGCTATAGATGAGGCTACCTAGGTACTTGAGAACACGTCATTGATCTAACCGGCTAGCACCTTGGGCAAACTACCTCCTTTTTAGGCAGTTGCGGCTAGTCCATCGCTTCCATTTGATTCTCGTGCATTCTGAATTACATCATACGTGGACCCCAGGCACGAAATCCACGACCATAGCGTCCGCAATGAAGGGCTTGACGTACTGAACCCATTCAATATGCGCAGGGTCGGCCTCCAGATAATACGTCCTGTCCTCCTCGTTATCAAACTCGCAGATGTAACCGTGTGTGAAGCCGCGCTGTGATAATGATAAGCCTGTGCCTCTTTAGACTACCGAAACCCGCCCCTCACGTAGAGGCTGGGGGAAGAGGACTTACAGCTCTGCCCTCGGGGCTGTTGTTGATCCCTCCGATGCGATTCCTCACGTAGGTCTTCTTAGTCACAGGATGTAGAAGCTTAGCCTCAAGAGTAACCATGCCCTCGGATGCCTTCGCAATAGGATATTAGTTATGGTCGCATCCCCCTACGTCCAATAGAGTGAGAACTGGCCAGCGTACCTTTTCGACTACGTCTTTCGAGAGTTCATCCTTGAACTTGAATAGTACGATGTGGAAGATAGTCATCTTAATTAAGACTGCCGGGATCGTGTTTATTTAATTTAAGTTCTGGTTGATACGATGGTGCTGTATGGAGGATGGTGGATGAGGTTAACTAGAGGCAAACGAAGGCGACTTCATATATCTTGATGCTGCGCGCACGCCATTTTCAATGCTGTCAAAGTCTAAGATTCATATTATCGAGATTCTACCCTAGTATGCTCTTTTCCCCGTGTCGGAATGTGCCCTCTCGGCCGTCTAATGTGTCCTATGAGGTTGCGTTTCGCTGTGTTTCGCCGAGCCGAGTCGGGGGGCGGGAAAAGGCATAAAACATGTGGGGAGCTGAAAGGTTTCATTTCATTGTAAAATTTCCGGGGGAGAATTGCTGCAGACATAAGCCTCGGCGCCGTGCCGTCTTGTCCGCAGCTTCTTTGAATTGGCAACCTAAGTGTGTGCTTTGGATTTGCGCCTCGCCAAGACCCGAGTCTAGACCTAAGGCGACCCCATGAGTCTCTCCCCGCCTTCTTCATAATCTCATAGAACTCTCCCCGTTAATGCAAGCAAGTTGAATTTCTATTAATGATACTTACATCAAATTGGCTCATAATACATGCGAAAACTAAAGAAATTGTACCTAGACGCTGAGCCTACTAACGAGTGCGATCATCGAACCTACTCAAATCAATTCCAGTAGTCTGGGGAAGATTCATCGCTCAACGGCAAATTTGACGGGCATCGCATCGTGTTTCAATTTCGTCCATGCCAGTCATAATAGCGAAATTAATTGAAGACAATTATCCTAGATTTTCCCCTAGCAGGAATGTGTGCATCGTACAATAAATGTTAAGATAAAACGACCTAACTAGGACTACTAGATAAACGAGCGGCATACGAAAATCCGAAGTATCTACTACTGAGTCAAATTATGGCTCTCAGGGCGACACATGTCCAAGTGACCTCATTTGAGTGCGTTGCCGCTGTCTCCCATGGTGTCAATGAGTCTCTGTCTAATGTGCTCACCAACCACAGTCTCAACACCCGAGCCGTCGAGAGCCTTGACATTCAACTTCAATTGGCCATTCAGGAAGAACGGGACGCTGTAGCGGTGCTCGCTGCCACCGTTGACGACCCTGTGTCGAGCGCTGCGGTAGTATCCAGCAGTGTACTTCTGCATCATGTCCCCAATGTTGATCACGTACGAGCCCTCCTTCACGGGCACCGGGATCCAGGTCTCGGTCGGGGGATACCAGACCTGCAGACCCTTTCTGTTCGGCTCCTGCAGTAGGACGGCGATGCAGCCGAAATCCGTGTGGTCGCCAACTAAGTACACAGGAGTTAGTCAAAATGAGTTTCAAGCTTGTCTCCATTGCTTCTAGTTATGAAGATAGAGGAATGCCATACCTCCAAACTGAACATCGGTCTGGGTGGCGTGGGGTGCGTAGTGAAGCAGACGCATTGGCATAGACGGATTGACGGCGAGTTCATCGAAGACGTCGGGCGCACATCCCCACTCGTCAGGCAAGCCGAGCGCCAAGATCTTCAGCAAAATCTTGACTAACTCAAGCATCTTGCCCTGGTACTCCATGATGGGATTGCGGAACTGGTCAGCAGGCAGGCACTTGGGCCACAGGTTTGGTCCCGTGGAGAATGTTCCAGCCTCAGGGTCATCCTCTGGGACCTCGGCGCCAATGATAAAGGCCTAGAACATATATAAGTAATTGGTGAAAATGGCTTCCTTGTCCGCTTCTATCTTTCGAATCATATTTGGGAAAAGGGGCTAGCTAAGAGGGGAGGACCCACCTCCTTGGTGTCAGGGAGCAAGCCCTTCTGGTGAGTTTGAATTCCTGGTGGCTCGTAACCGCGGTGCGACTTCCCAAGTGACTTCTTGATCCAAACGTCCATCTTCTCCTCCTCAGACAAGGTAAAGAAGAGTTTGGCACAGTCAAGGGCTCGATTCTGCTCCTCTAGGGAGATGCCATGACCAACGAGGTAAAAGAAACCGTAGGTCGTGCAAGCGTGTCTCACAGCTTTGACAACCTCTAGTAGGTCCTTAGCTGGGGCATTTTTAACGAAGGGACTAATGTCCACAGTTGGGATTGCTTCGTTGGTAGTACTCATGATTGTGAAGATGGCCAGAGAATAGTATATATAAAGTTTATGATCATAGATCTTTGAATATGCGGTCGGATATGTTTCGTGATTATTGCCAATGAAAGAAAGAAGAAACAATTTATACGACCGCTTACCTGGAAACAAGACCCTATTATGAACAGAAGAAAAAAACATCTCTGGAAGCTTTCTAGATCCTATCACACCTACATGATCTCTACTTTGACAGACGTCGCACCCCGCCGCGAGCCGCGAATGGCATGATTCGGAATTATTGTGTAGAAGACTTCAAAAATTGTCTCGGTTTTAGAGTAAAATGAGCTCAAAAGTTAGTCTTCGCGGTGTGACGATCAACTTGTTGGAATGAGTGACGGCCAGCTCCCAATGAGATACTCCGCTCCGGTACCCGTCGGAATTGCCCGGATAATGTTGGCTCTTTTATGTTTTATGATGTATATACTCTAAGAAACGGAGATTGTATCCAAAGGTTTTAAACAGAAAATATCGGAGAAATTCGGAATATCTTGTCCGAGATCTCAGACCGGGATCGGGTTGATCGAAGCTACTACTACGACTCACCCCTATCTCCGGAGGATGTTGTGCAATCCATTAATAATAGCACGGTAGTGCTAGAAGATTTCGTGTGCATCTACCCCAATATTTCAGTATCGAACCTATAGGAAGGAGGGTCAGTCACGTTTAAAAAGAGCCTTCACAACGAATCTTCTGTACAAACCTCTCGCCCACTAACGACCGAAGGCAGTCCCACTTCTACACCAGTATCCCACCCATCTATGAAATACATCACAAAACCAAACTATTAAGCTTCAAGAATTACGACATTACTATCAATCATGCCCGGGCAAAACGACTTCTTAGTGCATCTCCCCGACAAGCCCGGCGTACTAAAGACGCGGATGGAGAACCTTGGAGCGCACCTAACTCACAACAAGCCACTACTGGAGGCCGGCTCTCTCATCTTATCCGGCCCCACGCTGACGGGCCATCCCGAAGACCCCAAGCAAGGTCTTCCAATAACCGGGAGCGTGTTAATCTTCCGAACAGGAACTGCAGACGAGGTGTGGCAGATGCTAGCTGCAGATCCCTTGGCTAAGGCAGATGTGTGGGACATGGAGAAAGCGACAGTTACGCCCTACAGGTGCGGTCTCTGGAAACCCTACTAGGCTTGGTGCTTCTGGGGGAAGGCCGGGAATAGCCCTTTCTTGGCTTAGAGGGAAGGACACTAGGTACCTATCACATGTACTCGTCTGAGGCTCTGCGGAGAAAAGGGTAGTTCTGCGTGGGCAAATACGTGGGGTATGGTACCGACACGGTGGTTTATGGTCTATACTACCCTAAACTCAAATTGTTATAGTAACTTTGCCACCATATCACATTGTGGCATGACTGTTCCTATCTAGCCTTGTCTTTCAACGGCCGAGTAGAACTTCAAGTCCAGCCTAGTTCAGTGGTAGTTCTCATTCCCAAGGAAACCATATCACGGTAATGATAGTCCTAGTAATAGCGAGGATTTTGTATTAGATACGGTCTGGTAAAAATAATGCCTTCATTGAGCTCTAGCAATGGGTGATATGGCAACTGTTGCCATGAGCCTTGAGTTGATGACCGAATGAGCTCACGGTACGTGATAGATAATTGTCTCCGTGTAGCCAATCATAAGCAACTCACTGACTGAATTAGGCTAGACGCGATTGCCATGCTAAAGTTGAAGTCTTTAGCTCCGGGTCCTCGGTGTCTCGGTGTTAGTGAATGAGGAAAACTCTGGGGCGTATTCTGCCTCTTGGTTGGCCGGCTGGGAAAGAGTGGGTACTTAGGGCTGACAATCTGTTAGCGAGCGATCTGTCCTAACGCCGAATATTCTTTGGTACATGCTCGGATCTATGCGCCGAGCCAATCATATTCAGCGCCGACGACCGAGATGACAGCAGGACGCTAGGCCGAGCCGATGCGAGCCGATGCGATATCTAGCTCGGATCACCGAGATCCTAGCTTAATCTGCAGCCTCTGTCCCTTCGGCCGACAGTAAATTTCGCCTAGGTATACTGCGTATGTATGTGTACGCAAGTATTCTGTATGGAAGGGGCGTAGCTGACCGCGTTGTTTGGCTCCTATATGTCAATAGTCGACCAGAATATGCCACCTGGTGGTCCATTACCGAAGTCCTACATCTAGCCTTGAAGCTTTCTACTCCGTCTTACGCGGGGTTCAGAGTGCTAATAGTGATCATGGCAAAAAACAGGCTAACATTACGCCCGTACTTCTTACTGCTCGCTTGGATAATTAAAGGTTGTTCTAGCCTCTAGGGAGGTTCAAAGAGCTGAGTGACTAGGTACAGAGTAATAATCAAGATCCTGGGGATATAGTGGGGTATGAAGCTAGCTAGGTAGGGTAGAAAGGCCAAGATATTTCCCGGGAAGAATGTGTGGGCCTACCGCCTACCAGGGTAGAGCTTTATTGCCTGGGCCACACCATTCCGCAGCTCGATGCAAGGGCCAAGGCATGGGTGTACCGTTAGACGCATTTATCTACACTGTATGATCCCACGTCTGTACCCTCCATCTTCTACGTATATGCGGTATGATGAAAATACACCTTGAAGGGTAGAATCCCCAGCCTATCGGGGGTCGGAGTATCTTAGAATTCGTCTGACAATGCATGGTGCGAATGGATTTAGTCGGGACAGGTGCCGAACCAACGTCATGCATGGGTGACGGGAGCCTATCTTAGCTTCAAGTGGGAATACATACCTATCAATCATCTCACCATTTACTTGTAGATAGTGACGAGCACGCAGGATGCATCTGCTTATCCTTGTCATGGTCTAGAGAGATAGTTTGTTGTAAGGAGATATCAACATTCGATGACTATTTCATTTATGCCGCTTTTCCTGATCGTCTCGATGCGGCGAAAGATACTACGTAATTGGGTAAAAGCCTTCTATGCAATTACCTGTCCCAGTGTTTTATGGGCCGGCGATAAAGTACAGCTGTAGAGTAATTCCGAACCGGAGCTAAATTCGAGACTTAGAAGGCCAGGTAGGTAGCAGGCCAGGTAGGTAGCAGGCCAGGTAGGTAGCAGGCCAGGTAGGTAGCTGTCAAAGAGCTCCTAAGGAGGTGCCCAATCGCCGACATTACCAGGGTTGCATTACCTATAGCGATACACTACGCATGGGCTGATTGGTTAGCTAGCTTAACACCGAGCTAGACAATTTGCTCCTTTGACCTATAATTACTTAATACTAGTCGGGCATTGTCAATGACACCACTCCTACTAGGTGTAAAACAAACATCCTCAGTTTTTTTCTCGGCGACTGTGCACTCGTCTTTATTATATCTGCACACAGAACCGTCACATATGGGCTGGTAAAATATTCTCAAGCACATCGCAGGCCTAAAATCAGTACAGCCAACCTCAGCAATCCCAAAGTCACCTACGCCTACAATATTCACAATGCCCGATCCCGAGTCAACAGGTTCCTCGGTGCAGGAGAAGACCATGGAGGATGTGTCAGCAACGGCCATGATGAATACGGATTCAGAGAAAGGCGAAGGCGACAATGCGCCGGCACCACCTCCCGCTGCCCCAGCCGGTTTTAACCCAGCTGACTTCCCCGATGGAGGCCGCGAAGCCTGGCTGGTGGTATTCGGTGGCTTTCTGGCCCTGTTCTGCTCCTTCGGCCTCGTAAACTGTATCGGTGTCTTCCAGCAGTACTATGTCGATGGCCCGCTCTCCAATTACTCGAACTCGGAAGTTAGCTGGATCCCTTCGCTTCATGTGTTCGTCGTGACCGGGTCGAATGCGATTGTAAGTATTTCCCTGCTATCACATACCTTATTATCACACCCGGCTGGATTCTAACCGAGTACGCAGATGGGACGCCTCTTCGATAGTTATGGACCCCGCTGGATTCTCGTCGTTGGCACTATTGTCTACTCCTTCGGTCTCATGGTGACTTCGCTGTCGTCCCAGTACTACCAATTCATCCTTTCTCAGGGTATCGTGCTGGCCCTCGGTGCTAGCGCCGTCTTCAACTGCGCAACCAACTCAGTTATCACCTGGTTCTTCAAGCGTCGTGCGACAGCTCTGGGTATCATGGTTTCGGGGTCCTCGTTAGGTGGTGTGGTTTTGCCGATTATGATGGAAAAGCTTATCCCCAAGATCGGCTTCCCGTGGACAATTCGTATCTTGGGCTTCATGTTTTTGGCTCTTTGTGGCATCAGCTGCGTTACGATCAAATCGAGACTACCTCCACACCCCAAGCCGTTGCGGCTTTCAGACTACGTCGCACCCTTCAAGGAGCCCAAGTTCACCATCGTAGTGATAGCGTCCTTCTTCCTATTCTGGGGTCTCTTCCTACCGTTTAACTACCTAATCCTGCAAGCCCAAGATGCTGGTATCGACCCTACCCTTGTGCCTTATATTCTCCCCATCCTGAATGCCCTCAGTATTCCTGGTCGTATCCTACCAGGCTTCTTCGGCGATCGCCTGGGACGGTTCAACACTATGATCTTCATCTCTGCCCTATCCGGCATCATTACGTTGGCGTTATGGATCCCAGGCAGCAAGTCTACGGCCGCGATTATCGTGTACGGCGGCATTTTTGGCTTCTCGTCGGGTGGCATCATATCTCTGCTCCCTGCGTGCATGGCTCAGATCAGCGACATCAGGCAAATTGGAACGCGCAATGGCGTGAATCTTTTTTCCGCTGCCATCGGCGCGCTAACGGGCTCACCCATCGGCGGTGCCATTATCGGCACAGGGAAGAACTACCTCGGCCTGCAGCTCTTCACCGGAATTACGATGCTAGCAGGCTCGCTGCTGTACGTTATTGCCCGGACGGTACTGATCGGACCTAAAGCTGGCAGAGTATAATCGTATCTCACCATCGGAACTTCTGGGTTATTAGGACGGATTCATTTGCCGCCTATGAGCCAATGATAGGCTAGTACAGGTCATAAGAAGGCGTGATAAAGAGTGAGCACAAAAGTACGGATGTCCGTAGCTCACTAACCTTCTGTACATGTCATGATGCGAGGTATTCACACCTCGATTCCGTTTCAACTGTACGAAGCGGGCAATATAGAAGACGATCGGAGTGAGCATGACAGAAAACGTAAAGGGCGGCGGGGTATTAAGATGGAATGCTATTGCTGCTCACTCTAGACTAGGTTATAAGGGTAATATCTGAAAATAAAACAAAAGAAAGCAGTATTCTGACCGCATGTTATATGTACGAAACATGATAGATCATATGGATTGTCTTACGTGCGTGTCCCGTGCAGGTAAATAAGGTGATGAGTATGACGAGGTCGAGCTTACGGCGTCGCTCCGGCTTATCAGACTACCGTAAAGCCGTCGTGTCATGTCAGCCGATGCTAACGAAGGAACAATTCGAATTTGAAATAGAGAAAGAAGCAGAGATAGAAAGACAGCCCCTAGCGTCCTCTCCTGCAGTGTAATCACGCAAATAGAAGCGCGTATTGAAGATCGTATGACAAGGTTCGCGTACTGGGACCTTGCGGGTAGTCTAGACTCCTCCTATCAAACTCCGGCTGCCTAGTCGTCTACGGTGGAGCTGCGGACGAGACTCACCGGCCGGCTGCTCTAGGACTGATCCTGACACCCATGTGGGCTAACAGGTAGGTATGTACGCATATGGATGTAGGTCTACCTTTTTGAAACAAGGGTCAATCGAACTAAGGCACCTATTATGTAAGATAATGCTGTCAGATTTGGTGCATGTGCTCTGTTGTTGTATTGGTCACTAGCTCTAATCTGAGGAAATTATTTAACAAGCTTTTTTTAATGCGCTATATAGACCACTTAATATTAGTTATATTACTTATGTAATTAATACGTGCTTTTTATACATAAGCTTTAAGCTTGTTAAAAAAAGCTCAAATTTAATACATTCTTTTAAAAATAAATATTTTAATACTTTTTTTTATACTATATAATTGTTTTAATAACTAATAATAAATATATATATATATATATAATAAATAATAAAGCTTTATAATATATAATATAAAGTTTAAAATATATTGTTAAATATATTGCAATAAATAAATACTTTATACTATATAAATATATTATTAAATAAGTTAATATACTATTGTTTAATTGCTAAATAGTATATAATACAATTAAATATAGTTGCAATTAAACTTATTAAAAATTTTTAGCTTGCTTTTTTTTTGTTTTTTTTTTTTTTTATTTTTTTTTATTTTTTACAATTAGTTTAATATATATATTTTTACATTTAAATTATATATTTGTTACAATTAAATAAAAAAATCATTAATTAATTAATTTGTAAATTTTTTAAATAATTATTTATTTTTAATAAATATAACAAATTTAAAGTTTATATGCAGCAGTTAAATAACTTATTAACTTAATAAAAACTATTAAATTATAGTTTTTTTTTGCTATTGCTGCTTATAAATAATTCAATTATATGTTTTAAAAATATTGCTAATATGTATATAGTTTGTTTGATTTAATTTTCTTTTTTTTAAAAAAAAGCAAAAATAAGTTTTTTTGTTTTTTTACAAAAAAAAAAAAAAAAAAAAAAAAAAAAGGTTTTTATTGGTGGTTTTTTTGGTTTTTTTTTTTTTTAATTTTTATAATAATATTTTTTTTTTTTTTTTTTTTTTTTATATTTTATTTTTTAA
>MU378421.1:0-27488 GCA_022495175.1 Hypoxylon argillaceum | reverse complement strand
TTATTTAATAATATTTTAATTAAACTTTATATTAATTAAATTATATAGCTTTTTATTAATTTATTAACTTTATATATATTTATATATTTTATATAATATATATTTATAATTTAGTTTTTTTTTTATTTTTTTTATTTTAAAATTTTTAATTAATAAAATTAATTATTAAACTTTTATACTTTTTGCAATTATAATAAATAATTTAATAAATAAGTTAATAAATTAATAAATAAATTAATAAGTTAAGTTTATAAGTTAAATTTATAAATTAATATAAAAAAAGCTTTTTAATTAGTTTATTACTTATATAAATATAGCAATAAGTAAATTTTTATATAATTTTTATAACAAAATGTTTAAGCGGTATATTTACAAAAGTTTTTTAATAATTTAATTAATTAAAAATAATTGTAAATTTATAAACTAGTTTATAAATTTAATTAAATTTAATAAATTAAAAAGTTTATAAATTAATTTATAAATTTAATTAATTATATAATTTAACTTAATAATTTAAATAATTAAACTTAAAACAATTAGTTTATTTTGTTAAATAATTATAAATATTTTTATATAAAAAATATTATTAAAACTAGCTTATAAATATTTTTAAAAATAAAGATTTTGTTAATTTGATATAAAGTTTATAAATAAGCTTGCAAATAAGCTTGCAAATAAATTTGCGAATAAATTTACAAATAAATCTGCAAATAGACTTGCAAATAAACTTGCGAATAAGCCTGCGAATAAACAATAAAGTTTTTTTGTGTAAGCATTTTTACAACAAGGTCTTAGTTTTGGTTTCGGTTTTTATAGCTTTTAAAATTGTTTTCGTTTTCGTTTTTGTTTTTGTACTCAGTAGTTTTTGCTAAACAGGTTTTTATATAAAATTATATAAAAAAAATGTTTACATTAGACTTATAAGTACCAAAATGTACAATATAGCAAAAGCTTTGCTAATAAAACACTATTAAAATAAATTGTACAATTTATTTTTTAAAACTTAACTAAATAAACCTTTAAAGTAAAAAAGTAAAGCTTTTTATAAAAAAGTAAACAAAAAAAAGCAACTTATACTTAAAAACATGTGTGTTTTTTATCGAACTAAAAGTATAGGTAGTTTTAATAAGCTGTGCGATTTATAAGTTAGCACAAGCTATACTGCGTGTGGCTTGGGTGGCTTGATTGTTGGATTTAGGCCCTGTGCCCTAGGATCACTATACGTGCCCTAGGACCAATATAAGAGCCTAGGAATTACTTGTAAAGTACTTGCTTACATGTTTACTTAGTTATATAAATAGTAGCTTAAAATAGCTAATGTAGTAACTAAAATCGGCTATATAGAAAGAATTTATTAACTAAATGCTTTATATATATACTTAATTAATATAACAACAATATTAAAGCTTTATATTTAATATTGAAGTTTTACATTTATTATTAAAGCGTTTTACTTATTATTAAAAAAATTATCTGCAAATGCAACAAATTTAACAATTAAAAGTTTTATCAATTTTTATATTTTACGAATTTTATAAGCTTGTTATATATGCTTTTAAAAATTTATATATTTTGATTTTTTATATTTATAATTTATTATTTATATTTACAAGCTTTAAATTGTAAACTTTTAAAATTTTATGTTTTTAAGCTTACTATTTTGACTTTTTAATTACAAATTATTAAACTTGTTACAATAACAACTTTTACTACTATTTTTAATTTTTTCGACGATTTTTTTATATAAGAAAAGGACTTTATAGCAGTAGTTTATAGCTACAATTTATAAGTTTATATAAATTTTAATAAACGATTTTTTTAATTTATTAAACTTAGCTTTTTTTGAATAGCTAACTTTTAAATAAGCATAAATACTTTTGAAACCTTTTTTACAGCTACAATTTTTAACTTTATTACTACTAATAAAAACTTATATCTTTAAGCTATTTAAAGTTACAATTAAGCTTTTAAACAATATAACAAATATTTTATTAAAGCTAAAAAACTTTTTAAATAAATATATAAATCAGTTAAGTTTAACTATTAATTAACTTATATAAAAGCTAGTAATATAATTAATTAATAATATTTAAATTTAAAAAAGCTCGATATTACTTTATAACTAGTTTTTAAATTTAAATATATAATAAAATATAAAGCGTTTATTAGCGCTATAAAAACTAGATTTATTTTTAACTTTGTAAAATAAACTAAAAATTAATTATACAAGCTTAATTATATAATTAAAAAAAAAAAATTATAAAATTGTTTAAACTAATTATTAACTTAAATTGAACTTTTTAACAAATATACTACTTTTTTTAAAGTGCTGCTTTTAAAAGTAACAATAGCGAAATTATAATAAATAGTTTATTAATTTATTAAACAATTGCTTTAAGTTTAAAACTAAAAACTATTAGTATAAATAACGCATAAACTATTAACATAAGTAATGCAAAAGCTTTTTTAACAAAATTTATATAAAAAAACAATTTAGAATTTTTAAAAAGTTTTTACGTTTAAAAAACTGCACAAGTAAACAAATTTTCTACTAATTTTAAAAAAGCTTTTTTTAACAAAAATAAAAAAGTAAATAGCAAAAAAGCTTCTTATAAGTTTATTAAACATTTTAAAATTAATATAACTTTAAACAATAAAAAAAAAAAGCAGTTTTAAATAACAATCAACTTATTAATAACAAACGTATTTGCTAATTTTTTTTTTTATTTAAAGAAGTAACAACTTAGTTATTTAAAAAAATAACACTTTAACTACTTAAAAAAGTAGCACTAAAATAATAACAAGCTTTTTTTTTTGTATTAATTAAATCTATAAATAATTAAAATATTATAATAAAAATTATAAAAAAAAAAAGCTTTTAAACTAATACTTAAACGTTTATATTTATAGCATTTTATTACTAGTATAAAAATACAGCTAAAAGTTTTGCTAATAAAAAAAAAAAAGCTTTTATAATGTTTTATTTTGTTTGTAACTTATTATTAATATTAAATATAATAAAAAGCTCTGTTTAAAAAACTACAAAAACGCTTATAAAAAAAAAAAAAAAAGCTTTTTTAAAGCTTATTAAATATTATAACAAAAATTATAAAAAAAAAAAAGCTTTTTTAAAACTTATTTATATAACACTTTTTTTAAATATATTAATTATTATTTAAAAGTTTATTTAATTTACAATTTAAAATAAAAATAACTTTATAAAAATAAACAAACTTTTTAAAAAAAATAAAACAATTACTACAGCAATTTATAATTAACTAACTGTTTTAAAAATAAACAAACTTTTTTAAAAAAAATGAAAAAATTATTTAAATAATTTACGATTTACAATTTATAACTTAATAAACAAAGCTTTTTAAACTTATATAAACAATTTATAACTTTGTTACTTTTTTACGATTTTTTTAACTACTACTTATATATTTTTATTTTAAGTTTTAAATCTAAGTTATAGTATAAAAAACGTTATTAAAAGTAGCTTTTTTTTAAAAAAATGTATTAAATTTAAGCTTTATACTTTAAAATCATTATATATGCTTTAGAACTAATATAAAAACTTAAAAATTACTTGTAAAGTGCTTGTTTATATATTTATTTAGTTATATAAATAATAGCTTAAAGTAACTAATGTAATAATTAAAATCAGCTATATAAAAAAAATTTGTTAATTAAATGCTTTATATATACATTTAACTAATACAACAACAATATTAAAGCTTTATATTTAATATTAAAGCTTTATACTTACTATTGAAGCGTTTTATCTACTATTGAAGAGATTACTTGCAAATGCGACAAATTTGACATTGATCGCCCACACTGTTGCAATGCTATTTGCAAAACTGAAAACTAAAAACGAAAAACGAAAGTGGGGGGGAAATAGTTTTGTCGGTATTAGTATACCTGGCCCTCCCTACTCGCAGACGGTGGGCCATATGCACATTATCCGACAAACGATTTTCTTTTTTACTTTTTCGTTTTTTGTTTTTCATTTTTAATTTTCAGTTTTTTAAACAACATAAATTAACGCTCTTATATAATAAAACATTAAAATTATTTATTGTTTTTAATACTGTAATTATATTTAATTAATTTAATTAATATATAAATATAATTTAAATTGTTATATTAAAAATATATTAAGTTTAACTTATTTATAATAAATATAGCTATATAATTTATATTTATAATTATGTTTTAATTATATAAAGCTATTTGCTTTTTTATAATTGACTTAATTACTTTAAATAATTAAATTAATTAAATTTAAATAAATTAATCAAATTAATTAAGTTTAATTAAATTAACTAAATTAATAAAATATAATTAAATCAAATAAATTAGTTAAATTTAATTAAACTAATTATAAAAAAGCAAATAGTTTTATATACGATTTTATTATTTAATAATTAAAACGTAACTACAAGTTGTATTTATAAATTATATAGTTATTATATTTAAAATTAATACATTTTAAATTAGCTAAATTTAATTATAACATTAAAAATAATAAAAGTATAATTTATTTAAATGTTTTATTATACAAAAGTGTTAATTTTGCACATTTGGTATGTTTATATAGTATTAAAAATTGAAAACTAAAAACGAAAAACGAAAAAGTTTTAAAAAAATCGTTTGTCGGATAATGTGCATATGGCCCTCCCTACTCGCAAGGCAAACATTGTTTTGGACACGATCCCGATGGCAACCTCATCACACAGCAGGCAACACCTGTTCAAATTCGAGGCATTCCCAAGATTACCCAAATCACTTGCGGTACAAGTCACGCATTAGCCCTAGACACCACAGGCAATATCTGGGCTTGGGGGTATAACGAACAAAATCAATTCGGTCGGCATCTTTTCGGGCGACAACAGGACTCTTTTGTGCCAACGCAGGTTTACGCCTGCCGTAACAAGGCACAGTATATTGCGTCTTGAGATTATCACTCTTTCGCTATCGACCAACAAGATAATGTTTAGGCCTGGGGTGCAAACAGTTTCGGTCAAGCGGGAGATCCTGAAACCGCCGGCAGCGACTCTGCAATCTTGCGCTATCCTGTAAACACCCGAGACCTTTGCCAAAACAGATCACAGTCTTAGCCGGCGGCAACCACCATTGGGTCGCTGTTACGGCTGGAGGTGAGGCTTTCGCGTGGGGCCGAATAGATGCTGGCCAGCTCGGCGTGGCCTTTACGCCCGAACAGATCCAAGACGAGAGTCATATACGATGCGATGATCGGGGTAAACCCCGCACTTGCTTGCGCCCGACCACCGTTCCAATTATGGAAGATGTGGCACACGTCGCCTGTGGCACGGATCATACGCTTTTCATTACTAAGGCCGGAGCCGCCTACTCATCAGGCTTTGGGTTTTCGGGCCAGCTTGGCCTAGCATCTAACGACGACGTCAACGTCGCAACCCTAATCACTAGCAAATAGGTCAGGCAACGAACTCTCATTCGTGCTGGAGCAGGAGGAAATATTTCCGTTGTAGCTGGCTTGGCTAAAAGTGGCTAAGGGGTCGGTCAGATCCCTACTTGGGTACGCATCCTCTAAAGTCATTCATTGCCACGCTCGACCCGCACTATTTTGAGGTCCTCTTCAAAGGTCTATGTCTGACATTTCGTGCCAAAAGCGAAGCTTCACAGCATAGGTTCGCGGCGCAGAGGTTTGTTCCCCACCACTGTCCACCTAGTGAACCCCCACCAAGCGCCATCCCTCGTCTCAATTGCGACGTCAGACATCAGCTTTTGAAGTTCTTTGGACAGGGCCGCGCTACCAGTCCCACGTGCCAACCCCTCTGGGACCATCATGTTGCATTCGTGCATAGCGAATGCTAGACAGCCCGTAGCATTGCGCTTGTCGACGTGAGTACTACACAGTCCCGCATCCGTTAACAACTGTTCGAGATGTGAGACCCAAGTTGGCACGAGCCGCGAATCCTGTTTTTGCAATAACTTATAGAGCCTGCTCAAGGCCTCCGTTTTCCCATTAGGTTGGGTCTTTTCTACCCGGAACGAGGCCATGTCGATTTCTCCCCACTGGAGGTAACCTCCTGGCTCTAGGAGAACATTTTATATAAGCCTACAACCCAAAAGGTAGTCTACTCACATTGCTTTACATAAAAAAGCGAACCTTGAGCCGGCGATCACGGAAGTTAACTCACTGAGTAATTTTGCAATATGCCGAACAACCGCCGAAATCTCTTCATTGAGCACAACAAATATGAGGAGCCGAACATGTACTACATCATATGCTCCGATCAATTCTTGTGGTATATCATTTTTGATGTCAAAATGACGAAAAGAAACATTTGAAGGGATCAAATCCAGGGGCGGGAGGGCTTCCAGAGAAATATCCAGGCCGTCCAACTTTGCGCTCGCGGGTAGGCTGGCGCTCAGATCTGTCAGCCATATCCTACCCTGGAGTTAGTCTAAAGCTTTCCGATAGTCAGAGCGGTTGATCACATACCCCGTTCCAGTGCCCACATCAGCCACGCGTAGATTGGGCTTATCTATGGGGATTTGGGGATGTAAATGATAGCCGAACAGCTGAATCCATTGATTATGCTGTAAGTTGATCCTACCGATCACGATGCAAACCTTAGCATCCTAAAGATACGAGATGTATTCTCTACAATAGCTCTACGTACCTGTTGTTATCGTGAAAATCACGAGTAAAGACATATTCAGGTTGAGAAGACATCAGTGAGTGAGTGAGTGAATGTATGTGGGAGACGATACTGTTTCATGTCATTATGCTTAGATCGTGTGCGCGACTCTTACCCGTAGCTATATACTCATTATCAATTTCGGGTCAAATATATCGGTTTGTCTTTCAATCCCGAATCCTTCCCCCACTGCAGGATGAGTGCACATCGCAGCCATGGGCCATCGCCTGTTCTTTTTCTCTGTTCGTAAGTATCAATCATCAATTTTGCGGTAGCGTGACGTAATACTGATCTACGCCCGGAGTCAACAACCCATCCCATGTATATAACTTCACCGCATAGCATTATCCGATAAGCGTTGGTGTTGTCATGAAGGGTTACCTCCTTTACTGCTACATTCAGGGCTGTACATTTTTCTCACGATGTTCCGGTCAATGTTGCATCGTCGCAGTCTATGCACCTTTCTTTCTCCATCACGCTGCGGATATGGTGGCAATTTCTTGGTGTCTTTGATCTGTGCTCATGACGATCTATCCCATATGTGTAAGGCGATACTGTTTATTAGGAGCATGTCATCGTTGCAGCTGCTACTGATCAGGCAGGAAACCGGTTTTAGAGTTACAAGCTCGCGGTGTCTCATTAGGCCGATAGTAACCCCTCAGTTCCATCGTCTTTCCTCGATGCAATACAACCAATTATGGAGTTAAGCGTAATCTCCACCAGTTAAACTACACGACAAAGGTTGTAGAGCACATCGTAATTACGACCTATGGCGGTTCGTGTACTATTCTGTGGTAGATGGGTTGCTTTGCTCCAACTGTGATCAATCGCAGTTACACAGCATGCGAGGTTTTATTGCCGGCAGTTTCGCAATTGGTCGCCAGATTTCTACTCAGATATTAAACTTCATTTTGTGTTACCACTGTGACCCTCTTACGTCGTCACTAATATCTCATCCAATATCTCATCCTTGTAAAGGGTGGTTGACTCATTCCTAATAGTGGGATAAGCATATAAGGCTTCAGCCTAATACTGAAGGTCGCAAGAGGGCTGCGGCCACTATCCAGTCGCCAGGATGAACGAAGCAGCCTACCTTTATGCAAGCTTGCGGCGACATACATGGAGAAAGGAAGAAGCGGTGAGGCGTCAGGGAGTCCTATATCGTGATAGGCTAACATCACCACTGTCATGTGCCATCCGAACGACATTTTTGGTACAGTTTCGTGATTCTACTGCGTAGCTACGTGCTCACTACATTACTCCCATACGCCAATGGCACTGTGAATAATTGATTCAAGTATACTGTTGAAATATGGGTGGCTGGGTACTTCGCCCCACACACATCTGCCATATATACTAAAAGTTCTAGTTTATGATATAAAGTCTAGACTTAGTTTTTAACTTAAAATTTATTAATATATATAATATATTTATTATTTATAATTTATTATTTATAATTTATTATTTATAATTTATAAGTTTAAAAGTTTATAATTATTTATTATATTTGTTTTATTATATATATATTATTTTTATAAAAATATTATTATTATTTTTTAAAGCTAAAATATTTAAAATAAAACTTATTTATATTATAAATAAGATTATATATTTATATATAATAAAAATTTATAAATAATAAATAAAATTAAATAAACTAAATAGTTTTTATATTAAATATTATAATATAAAATATTTTTAATTATAAATAAAAGCTATATTAAAATTAAAATATTTAATATATGAAATAATTTAATTATTAACAATAAATAAATAAATTAAAAATAATATATATTGTT
Organism: Hypoxylon argillaceum; assembly: GCA_022495175.1. Taxonomy (NCBI): domain Eukaryota; kingdom Fungi; phylum Ascomycota; class Sordariomycetes; order Xylariales; family Hypoxylaceae; genus Hypoxylon; species Hypoxylon argillaceum. The sequence goes on along the minus strand of MU378421.1, from coordinate 18,997 downwards.
ATTAATAATTATTAAAGTTAAAATATAAAACAAACCTTTAAAAAATATATATATAATAATATTTAATTATAATTTTATAAAAATTACTAGTTTTATAAATAAAAAATAATATTATGTAAAAAGTTATAAAACTTTATTAAATATTTTCAATATAAATAATATATAATGAGATTATAAATTTAATATAATATATATATAAAATATATATATAAACAAAAAAGCTTTATTAATTTATTTATAAAAACACAAAAATATAAATAATTAAAAAACTTATTTTATTAAAACTTTAAAAATATATATTTTAAAAATTATATATAATTTTAAATATAATACAAAATGATTATAAAAAAGAAATAATAAAAGCTTTTAATAAATATATATAATTTAATTAAAGTATTAAAATATAAATAGTTAATAAAATTAATTATTAAATATTTTGCTTTATTTATATTTGCTATATATATTAAACATACTACTTTATTATATAAAGTCTAAACTTATTTTTTAACTTAATATTTATTAATATATGCCATACATCTATTGCTCATAACCTACTATTCAACATATACTTCATATCGGCATATATATCTAGTAAACAATAGGCGCTATTCGTCCACTAACAATGCAAAGTAGGATAGTAGGGCATTTGGTACCACGTAGCTTGCAACAAGTTTGGACTGGAGGAGACCTTGGCATGAAATGGCGATATGTTCTGAACTAGCGAAAGGGAGGGTTTCCGGGATAATAATGATATTCGAACTCGGATAATGTACTGCGCTCCTAGCAATGCCCTGTACGCTTCTAGAACATGATGCCAATACTATAGACGGCCACTTTTCTCCGCAGGATTGACCGGTGCAAGATCATTGTGAAATGTCTCCCGTGGGCTGAAGATGAGATAAGGTCCGTCATGAGCTGTTGTAAAGATGTCATGAACACGGAATTCACCCCGCTGGTCCTCTCCAATGCTACGAAGAGTAGTTTGCGGTGCTTCGAAGTCGAAGTACCAAAGTACTTTCACAAGCGTGAGCCCAATTTCCATATAAGCTGTCGATTTGCCGCTACATCCACGTGAACCCAAAGAAAACGCACCGAAGGCATCATGAAGTGTAGTTTTGGTGTTGTTTTGGTTTCCAGTTTCTCGCCCATCCAGCCATCGCTCCGGTTTATACACAAACGGCTCTTCAAAATAAGTCTATTGGCCATAATCATCGATTAGTAGCGCAACCCAGGTGGTCTACTCCGTATCAGAGTAGGGGAAGATTAAGTCTGACCTCGTTGTGATGCAAAGAGTAGATGTTGATGCCAACATTCGTACCCGGGGGTATGACATGACCATCGATGACTAGCGGTCCGTTTTTCTCCTCATCGGGTGCCAATCGCCTCCATAGTGTTCCGGGGACAGGGGGTGACATACGGAGAGCCTCGTTGATACACGCCCTGAGGTATTCGAGATCTCCTAACCTTGCGTTCCGAATTTCATGTCCGTGCTGGAAGCTTTTACGGACCTCGGATGCGAGTTTATCGTAGCATCGTTGGTGCCTCGCAAGGTAGAACAAAACAGAGCACAGCGCAGTAGAGGAAGTGTCACCACCTTCGAAGCCAGATAAACCCTTAGTGCCGTCACAATACAAGTCGAAAGCGCAAGATGAAATTAGCGAATAGAGTCTAAGCAGATGACTTACCTGCGATAATGAAGAAAAATATTTCGTACCAAACATCAAACTGCCTTACATCGTCATCGGCTTTGATATTGACACTGGCCCTGTTACTGAGAACTGAGTATAAGTCGCGCTTCTCATGGATGTCATCAACTATGCGGGACTGGAACATTTTTTTGATGAATTGCGTCATTTCTGCTCGTCGGGGTTGCAGCACCTTATTCAAGTAGTTATGAAGCCTGTAATGAGCGATGAAGGGAAGTTGCATGTAAACGTTCATGCAATGGTTCGCCCGAGCGAATAAATCCAGCAAAAATCGACTCTTTTCGATCGTTTGTAAGTGCAAGGCGTATCCCAGTGCTAAAAGTCCAATAATGTCATAACTCAAGTAGCTGCACCGTTTCTCCATGTTCAGTGGTTTTCCTGAGTTTCTGCCTATTTGTCGAAGGAATACATCAACTTGTTCAAGCATTTCAGGTTCGAAGGACCTCATGGAAGCGTCAGCAGTAACTTGCCCCACGAGTCTCCGTTGACGGTGGTGCAAATTCCTATCTAAAGCATTCCACACGCTGAACTTATCGGGCCGGGCCTGAGTAGATAAATATAGAGACGGCTTGGTCAGTCTCTCATTTTGATAAATGTCTGATCCTTTTTAGTGACACTTGCATATACGTGGAGTGAGTGCTCGGGTAGCTCACCTCGCATTGCGGCAGCAGACTCAAAGACAAGTCTGTCGGGTCCGATGCGAACAACAGATCCTGATAGTCAGGCTCAACATCAACCGAACCATCAGTGATACGTGCCGCCTTGGCAGGCTTACCATAGAGCTTGTGATTGCGCCAGATCTCCTGGTGAAGGCGGCGATCGATAGCGAAGACTGCTGCGTACAGGTTCGTAATCTTTCCCAGAAGCGGGCCAGGATATTTGCGTAATGGATGCAGAAGTAGAGTGTATGCGATGTAAAGTGTCGCCTGTGTTCAGATCAGTTGAATGAACCTAGACGTTGGTTCAATACGAATTAACTCGGTGCTGTGCTGCCTACCGCGCCGAAAATAGCATTGAGGATAACAAAGCTCAGTGGGACACTCGAAGTTTCACGTGTCAAATCCATATTTACAATGTAATAGTCAAGTTTAGCGTAGGGATTCTAGCCAAACCCACGCGTAGCAATCTATAAAATTAAATGCTTTCTTTTTTCCTCCCTAGAGGGGTAGCTCTTCATACCTAGAGCCTCATGAATCGACATGTAGTCATGTGACATTCCAATCATAATCTGACAAATAGGACGCCAAGACGACCATTACGTTTTCTCATCTTTCGCTACTCGGCGTGATCTGTGCTCTTGGAATCGAGATGTGTGCAATTTGATGAGGGTAGTAGTCTGCAGGCCCCTCCCGCACACAACCTATTATCTACTCGTGTTGTGTAATACTGTCCAGTAGCGGTATTGTAGCTGAAAGCAATGTATGAGTCTCATCGCACTATTCTCTATTCGATATATTAGTCGCTGCGAGATCGTCTTGACTATGACTCTTTGAGATTCTACCAATCCTATGTACAATGTAATATGGAAAAAACGTCATTCATCATTAGCATGGATGATCTGAATGACGCGTCATTTTATTCTTTCAATGACCACACACTTATAGTATGATACTACCTACGGCGAGAAAGAAGATAATTGGATCTGTTATGGACGATGCCGCTCGACTGCGAACTGACCAGCCGGTAAATGGTGCATGACAAGGAAGTACCTCCTACAGGCGCGCTCCCATCTGTCATGTGCGGGGGTAAAACAATGCAACGTCGGTGTGGATTCCTTCGTCATTGAGCCCTATATCTATATCCAATGAGGCCGTTATTGTGTCCCCAAAGCTAGAAATTGGGGGAACTTGGCCCCCAATTCGGGTTCTCGGATGCATTGAATGCATGCGGACATGATACATGTAATTCTACCAACCTCCAATCACAATATACTACTATAACCCACATTGTTTTATTCATATATTCGTATACAAAGCTGGTGTGTGTTGCTTTCGCTTCGACGCATGACTTTGCGGGATACGAGAGGCTGTTGATCTCGATCTGCAAATGTGCTTACAATTCTATCGCAAGTGCAAATAACTGCTTATGCGACGCAATCGCACATGGTTACAGTTCTGAGTCTGACAGTAAAACACCCCTACAGCAAATGCGAAGCATACGCCTGACCTCTGAAGGGTGAGTCTTAGCTCACATTGATCTCATTTAGATTCATAGCATCGATGCTAAAGCTTTGGTGTACTCTATTGCATTCGTATCATTGCGGCGTAGACTGAAACTGTGGTTTTTTTTTAAAGATATACGGACATGACTCACAACAGAATTTGATTGGTAGGCTCATTAGCACTACGACCAATAGGTACGAAATATTTCTTGTGCATGCTTTCACTATCTAATACTTAAAGTGCTCCAAGATGCTAAACTTAGAGCGTGTTAAGAACCGACGTAACGGGAAAGTTTAGAACTTTAGAACAACGTTGAGAATCCAATATCGTGAATCACTATACCTGCGCTTGACCTTGAGTGGGACCCGTTTTACGCTCGACTGCCATCACATCATTACGACTTTGTCGATCCTAGCTCCGTTGCTGTCATTCTGTAGGAGAATCGGAGCTAGGATGAAGTGTGATGTTCGTCCCTTTACTTGCCATGCCGCTGGGGATTGGGGGGACCGGCATGTCGTGATGCTCATGACTTCTTATGCTCTGCTTCATACTTGTCTGCGATCTTTTGTGGGCCGGGCCTGTGAATGAATCCACATCTAAATTTCCTGACCCAGCGAGTCTTCGAACAGAAGTTCGAGCCCATGACTTAAGGCTTGTTCCAATATTGCCAAGTTTCATTCGGTCTATTCCTTTAGGTATACTAGGGCCACATAAAACAATCAACCCACTAGTCAGCTCAGCCAAAGACCAAAGAGCCAGACCGGAGAAGGTATAAGTTATGTCCGCTGCTCCGCTGTACTGGAGGGAGTAATAAAGGCGAAACGCAGCCGAGACGCATGCTCTGTTCAATTTGTACCATCCAATTAGTAACCCAAATTCCGGTAAGCTCGGTATAGTTGATAAAGGCATACTCACATCAGACCAACCGCAAAAATAACAGAGATCCCTAACTTCGCTCGCAACCGCATATTCAGACTCCAGATAGCTTTTTGGGGTAATAGAAATATGAATACATCAATCGTAAGATTGGTTGCGGCAACTCCAGGAGCTAGTCCAGTGGTATGTAGACAATGCCCTGGAATAAGAGGATTCCAGTTTCGTTCAAAAGGGTGGCATGCTGCTAGCTCAACAATGAAGTACGAAAGATACAACAGAACATGAACTGTTATCAGCACGCAACTACCCCAAAAGAAAAGATTGCGAGTCTTGTCTGGACAGAAGATCGATATCCAATCGAGAAGTATAGCCGGCTTCAGAATCAGAGCGATGCTGATATATAAGATGAGTCCTTGAAAGTAAATCTACGCTCTATTAGCTTCGGCCTGAAATCTTGCAGTACCAGACATTACCTGATTGACCGCAGGGAAGTCTCTCAGTCGCAACTCCCAAAGATGAATGAACCACCCGTAGGTGTTCAGAAGAGAGAAGAATCTAGAAACGAATGCTAATTGAAGAGCCTATCGTTCTGTATTAGAATTGACCACGCCAAGACTGGTTAGACGAACAAGGGCCACAATAGCAATAACTATACGCAGTCAGACTCTGTTCCTTGAAACTCGACATGGGAGTGCCGCACAAGTGGGTAAATCAACCCGTTTCAGGACGATTCGGGACCAGACTCTTAGCAGAACAACGATAGAACTGATGGCTAGAATAACAATCAATACAATACGGACTAGATTGTTGCTATTCTGCGGGTGGTCGAGGTTGGGCACTACGCCCTGAGGTGGTGTGCCGGCTGGCCCGTCTAGCCCCTTTGGAGACGAAGGGGGGACATCATTAGTCGGTGCCATGGTAAAAGTGTGAAAAAATAACAATGGGTCAAGAATATCGTATCTTGACTGCCAAAGGCTCGAAACTGGACCAGTTACAAGTGGATGTGTGAAGTTGAATACATCGACTAAAATCGAACATCGTTGACAATCTCCTCTTATTCTCTCAAGTGCCTAAAATTAGCATTGCTGGTGTAACAAAGCATATCTACTCGAGGAAAAAGAAATTGGTGATCACCATCAAGCATAGTACGACTGCAGGCAAGTATTAGGTGGGATTCTCTCCTACCCCATGGTGGCAAACAGTGGCATGCATTTCAGCAGCTTCTCTAACTGGTTCGCTTGATGCCTAAGGAATTCACCGAGATAATGAACACCCATGCATAAATTTTGTGGCCCGAGCTTCCGACCACCCGCGGTAGTAGATTCACAGTCGAACTGCGTAGGGTGATATCGTCACACCAATATACCTGGTGACTTGCGATTGTATTGGTTAACGTTGTGCCCAGGGTTGAAATTTAGTATTACTCATTTAGTATTACCTAGTACTAAAACTAACTTAATTTAGTACTACCTAGTACTAATACTAATACTAAAATATTTAAAAATACTAGTACTAAATACTAAGTACTAAAATCTACTACTTAGCCACTATTTTAACCGCTTGCATTTTAAAGCTACAGCTATAAGCCACAGCTGCACACAAACCACTTGATTTACCTAAGTAATTATTTTTATATACAAGCGTTTACAGCTTATATAAGTAAATATTTTAATACTTAGTATTATACTAAATACTAACTTAGTATTACTAAATTAGTATTAGTATTTTGAAAATAATACTAATACTAGCTTAGTACTTAAAAAATCAGTACTAAAGTAAGTACTAATCTAGTAATACTAAATTAGTCCTAATTACTAAGATACTAAATTTCAACCCTGGTTGTGCCGATTGTCACAACCATAACTAGACGAGCCAAGCATGGATCATCCTCGATGGGACTAGAAGACGACTTCTTGCGACGACAGTGACAGGGAAAGAGGGATGGGTTGGTATGGGCGAGCCTATCACGCAATGCATGGTGCGGATTTTTACTTTTAGGAGAATTATCGAGAGCCCCAGCAACAATAATCTTTATCGTTGGTCTTACGCACCAATTTTATGATCCTATAATTTTGTGCCGGTGGTGAGGCGTCGCTTAACAACGCAACAGGGTGTCTGCACGAGGTTGTCGAAGTCGAGAGGAATAAGACCTATATCGCCTCCAGCCTGCGTATCTGTGCCTCATGTTTGCTTTCGCGCGTCTTAATGAATAGGTGATATGCAAGGATCGGGGGCTAAATTGCAGTGGAGTATGTCGTCCGTAGTTCGAGTATGTTACATTCTAGGGCAGCAGGCTGGCTACGCCCTCGTTGCAGGTGGTTCATTGTATCGAGAGAGATTTCCGACAATATCCCGACACATTGATCTACATAGTAGAGTGATGGATTCGAGGCTCCGATCCCATTGAACTCGAAGGCTACAGAGCTCGGCATGTAACCGCTTGTCGCCCCAGTTCGAGAGCGGCTAGGACATAGATAAATACTTAGTCAGGCGACAAACTGTTGAGAGTAGGCAAGCAAAATCTAGTTCCAGAGTTTTAGAACTGATTGTAGGAACGGAGGTTCTGAGATCCTTTCTTTTGATCAAAGTGAAGACCAAAATTAAAACAAAACTCTTGCTTTTATCTCGACGTTAGTTCAATCGCTACCTAGGATCATTGAGAACTTTTATATACCTGACCTATCTCCGTCAGATTTTTGTCAGTCCCTACACTTCAAGAGCTTAGGATTGATATGATGGACCTTGATCCAATTTGCGTTGTTGGGACAGGTAAGATACTCTATGCATCACAGTTCACGCACAAATTCCTGACTCTTCAGCATGTCGTCTGCCGGGAAATGTACACTCGGCTTCGGACATGTGGAACTTTATGGTGCGGAACGAGTCTGCACAGGGTCCAGTTCCAGCTCAACGCTTCAACATGAAGGGGTTCCATCACATGGACGATAACCGAGCTGGCGTCATGAGCGCGGACGGGGGGTATTTCATCGATGGCGATGTACGTGACTTCGACAACAACTTCTTTGGCATCAATAATCTCGAGGCCACATACAGTACGTGACGATCCTCAAGCCTTTGACTCGTTCAAGTTCGCCTGGTGCATCTTCGTGTCTTAGTGCCATCTAATGACTAGTTACTGAATTCCTCGGAACGTCCCTAGACTGATTGTAAATTGACAGTGGATCCTCATCAGCGTAAGCTCCTGGAAGTTGTCTACGAGTGTCTTGAAAATGCCAATTTATCTGTCGAAGACGTACATGGCAAGAACGTGGGAGTTTACGTCGGCACCTTTACTGTTGACTTTACGAACATCCATTTTCGTGACCCGGACTATCTACATCGATACAGTTCTACAGGATCGAACATGTCTATCATCGCCAATAGGATAAGTCATGTGTTCAATCTTCGTGGACCAAGGTGCGTGAGCTTTACCTCTCCACGACTTGGAGTCTGTTTAACTCCGGTAGTCTAACCATCAACACTGCGTGCTCCTCTTCGCTCTATTGTATTCATTCTGCATTATCTGGCATTGCAAATGGAGACTGTGAAGCAGCCATCGTCGCAGGGATCAATCTGATATTCAGCCCCGAGCAACACCTGGAGACGATGAAAGGTGGTGTTTTATCCCCCACTTCGAGATGCCACACATTTGATGAGTCTGCGGATGGTTATGGGCGAGGCGAAGCAGTGAATGCGGTATACTTGAAACGTCTTTCATCTGCGACTCGATGCGGGGATCATATCTATGGCATTATCCATGCAACGGCAGTAAACTCGTGAGTCCTTGTTTCATCCCAAAGCGTCAGGCCACAAGTCAGAGAACCGCACGACGCGGCCACCTCAGGATTCCCGAGACAAAACTAAGTAATGTAGGAATGGCAGGACTCCGGGTATTGTACAGCCTTCGGTTGATGGACAAGAAGCTGTTATTAGAAAATCATACTCTCGAGCTTCCCTGGAGTTTTCAGAGACAGACTATGTGGAGTGTCACGGCACTGGGACTGCTATCGGGGACAAGGTAGAAATTCAAGCACTTGGGCGATGCTTTGCGCGGAGAGAAGCTGCTCCGCTCTTGGTGGGCTCGGTGAGTACTTGCCGGTTTGAATATGAGATAATTACAGTTGAGGCCATCTCTAGAGAGGAACTAACTTCATTTAGGTCAAAACGCACTTCGGGCATAGCGAAGCCGCAAGTGGTCTGACATCTTTGATTAAGGTCCTATTGGCATTCGAGAATGACCAAATCCCCCCTACCTTCGGTTTGACAAATCCAAATCCAAATCGTAAGTATTGACAACAAAGGAGTAGCTTCGGGTTATATATAGGCATGATGTACTCGTGAAACTCACTAAGCCTCATCCCAGTTCCTCTCGATGCGTACAATATGAAAGTGGTGACCGAGGTTACTCCTTGGCCTCGTGCGATCCGTCGCGCCAGCGTGAATTCATTTGGATACGGCGGCGCGAACTCCCATGCAATTCTCGAATCCTTGCATAGTTATCTTGGTCAATCAGAAATCCCAAAGGATATTCGCATTGACTTTACAGCCAACTCGATTGTGATCCCCATATCGGCCAAATCACGCGGTTCGCTCGAAAATCGAATGAGACAAATTTCTGAAATGATCCAGGATCCGACCCTGTCTATATTCAGCCTCGCGCAGACTGCCGCACATGAAGCTTCCAAGTTCGAAATGAAAGAGTTCATGATGATTGAGAATGGCAAATGTCAAGAGCCAGAGCTCTCGTATAGCCCAAGCTCTACACGGGCTCGACTCCTTGTTTGTTTTGTGTTCACTGGTCAGGGCGCCCAGTATAAGAAAAGTAGGTTGCATCAGAATGCCTTCAACTTCAAAAGCCTCAGTTACAGGTCTTGTTTAGTTTTCGCAAAAGATCCATGATCGTTCATGAGGCCTATTATTCGTCGACTAACACTAAGATAGTGGCAAGAGTATTAAGGCTAGAAAGTCCGGTATTTGCTTCAGTCATAGGGCGGCTTGACTTAGCCCTGGGGAAGCTTGCACCTGAAATAGCTCCTTCTTGGTCTTTGAAGGAGGCTATCGATGGTTATATAAAGCAGGATATTAACCAGCCCCTTTATAGTCAATCCCTCTGTACTGCAATCCAGATCGGGCTAGTAGACGTTCTGGAATCTTGGGGTATCACGCCATCGATCGTAATTGGCCATTCATCGGGAGAAATCGCGGCAGCGTATGCTGCGAAACGACTTACCGCAGACCAAGCCATTACGCTCGCATATCTTCGCGGCTACGCAGTTGCGAATTCGAAGCGATCAGGTGCAATGGTGGCAGCCAGTATCGAAGCTGAGGAGGCTCAGAAAATTATCGACAAGTTAGGTCTTCAAGGCGAAGTATGTATCGCATGTTATAATGCACCTGGGAATGTCACCTTAAGTGGTGAAAGCGATGGTATTTCTCTGATTACTGCTGAGATACGTAATCTCCAAAAGCATGTGCGCAGCTTAAACACCGGTGGTAAGGCATACCATTCTCACATGATGTTGGAAATTGGACAGAAGTACGAAGATCTCATCGCGCCAGTATTCAAAGGGCAAAGCTCGGAGAGAGATCTGCTAATTCCCATGATATCCTCCACGAGTGAAGCATGTCATCATGCAAGTATCTCAGATGAAGAAACCGGGTCAACGGCTCGATACTGGCGGAGAAATTTGGAATGTCCGGTTCGATTTCAACATGCTCTGGAAGCGTTGCTTGCGCAAGCTGAGTATCACATTATCGAGATCGGCCCGCATCATGCCCTCCGCAGTCCCATTCGTCAAACCCTAGGGGCTCTCAATAAATCCCACCTACCGTATATGACCACACTAGATCGCAACTCAAACGACGATTTGAACATGAAGCGGCTAGCTGGCCACATGTTCATTTGTGGACATGAATTGAACTGGTCTCGGGTGAATTTGATACCCAGCGGCACTTCTATGCTCCGGAACATGCCGCACTATCCTTGGGACTATCAGTTCAACAAGCTTTTGTGGCACGAACCGAGGTCCAGCATCGAGCTACGCGGTCGAGAATATATCAGACATGAACTTCTCGGATCGAAGCAACTTGCTGGGAGTGGCATTCACACAAGCTGGAGAAACATAGTCTGCCTGGACGAACTGCCATGGCTGAGTCATCACAAGCTTGAAACCAAGACTGTATTCCCCGCTGCAGCATATGTATCTATGGCAGTCGAAGCTATATGCCAGATTCGTGCCATTCGCCCTGGGTTCACTGATGTTGGATTCGAGCTTCGTAACATCTCAATGAACACCGCTCTTGTTTTTGAAGAAAAGGATCAAGTTGACAGACAAGATGTCGAATTACATACGACAATGTCCCCAACAAAAATTTCCGCCACAAAGTCATCACATGAATGGCATGACTTTACGGTATCTTCCTGGATTGAAGGGATAAGTACGACGCGATGCTCTGGTCGCATACGATGCGGCGGAGCAATACATGTGAATAATCTTACCCCAGTATCCAGTGAAGTGTCATATGAGATCTCTTCTATGGACAACTGGTACGACCGCCTTGCTGAGTGCGGACTAGTGTTTGGGCCCATTTTCAGGACTATCAAGACTCTTTCAGTGGTGCCTAACAATGAACTCGGGCTTGCTATTGCCACTACAAATTTACAGACGCCGGACAAGCTAGGGATTTCGTACACGTTGCACCCGATAGATATCGATGCTGGCATTCAAGCCGCAGCGCTAAGCGGCTCAAGAGGAGATTTGAGTGTGCTCAGAGCGCATCTGCCTGTCTTTATTGAAGAATGCCAGCTTCGTGTTTCCGTTGGTAATCAAGCCCAGGCGACTATACACACTAACAGTGTGAGGACAAGTGTCTCCGGTATCACATCTGCGTTCATCATGCGTAATTCAGACGATGTTCCAGTTTTAAGCATGACAGGGATCCGTATGAAAGAGTATCGTGGCAAAACGAAGACGACAGAAAAACTTGAAAACCATAATCAATCAGAACGCCATCCGTGTCTTCGCGTTAATTGGAAGCCAGATATTATGCGCCTCTGCTCAAGTCCGACCGAATGCGTGATCGAGTACATAAACGAGTATTCGAAGCGGCAAGCGGATGACATTGCTGATGACAGGACGGGAGCAATATTCGGTTGTCTTCTCGACCTAGCCGGCCATAAGTATCCAGGAATGCGTGTACTTGTTGTCAATGATGACTCGGGATTTAGGTCCAAGATTTGGAAGAACATATTAGACTCAAACTCCTCCTTCACGCGATACAGCGAGTGGACCACGGCTCGAGTCCTTGGAAATAGAACAATCGACCTAGACGACAAAGCTTCGTTCGATCTCCTCGTTATTCCTTCAGTAAGTAGACAGCCGAAACTATGCTCAATGTGCACGATCCATTTCCACACTTCTCTCGGTCATATTATGGTATATCCACATTTCTGACGAATCAATGAAAGTATGCCGACTCCCTCGTCTGTTGGAGAGATTGTGCATCTCACATCCTGCCAAAAATCAATAGGGGCCGCGGTATTGTCTTGTGTCGCAAGTCTAATGAAGCCATGCAAGTATTCAAAGAGGCCGGCTTCGGCACGGTAGAAGTCGGGCACAATGTGATTTTGGCAACAAGGCACATAGACACTTGTAATTTGCAGAATTCGCAAGTGTTGATCATAGTGAGTTGCCGACTCATCAATTTTGAACGAAAGTCTAAGGCTAACTTACAAAGCATCGAGAGCACTCGCCGGCAGCGCAAAGTTTCATGACTACCCTTTCAAATTATCTAGAAGAGGCCGGAGCTAGGGAGGTCAAGAGTGTCATATTAGCGCAAGCAGCCGAGGTTGAAATTGACGATAGCACCATATGCCTCTCTCTCTTAGAGCTAGAGCAAGAATTCCTAGCATCTATGGACCAGCTCGACATGGAATTACTGCGAGGTGTTACGAATAACATCAAGAATATTGTTTGGTTAACAGGAGGCAACTTCTTGGAGCAGTCGAATCCAAGCTTGGCGATGTGCAAAGGCCTATCTCGAGCACTTATGCTGGAACAGCCGTCGTTGCGGTTCTGTAACCTGGACGTGTCGTTGTCTGAAGATTTAGGGCGAAACCAATACACCACGTATCGCAATGTGCTTCCAATACTTATCCCTCGAGATAGCGGTGACGATAAGGAATTCACGCAGTCGGGTGGGTTACTCTATATCAGTCGTTTTTACGCTTGCAATTCCTTGAACAAGCTTTTCAATCGCCGAATATCGCCAAGAGATGCCAAGAACATCATGAAGAAGTCTCTCGGCTCAGCTGGAGTCGCACGAATGATTATTGGACAACCTGGTATTCTAGAGTCTATCCACTTCAAACCAGTCTGTGACCCTGCATCTGATATACCGCCTGGTTATGTCGATGTTCGCCTTAAAGCTGTCAGCTTGAACGCCAAAGATATATATATCATGCACGGCAAAACTGAGACGCGCGACGCAACACTATGCTGCGAGTTCGCCGGAGTGGTTGTCGGGGTAGCTTCGGATGTCAGCACCTTTCTCCCAGGGGATCGCGTCGTGGCTCTAATTCCTAACCATCTCACCCTTACTGAGCGCGTGCCTGCCTGGACATTGTGCAAATTGCTCCCGGACGAAGAATTTACCACAATGTCGACCATCCCGGTCGTCTATACTACAGCTCTCTATGCGCTACGAGAACGCGCCCAGCTGCGAAAAGGAGAATCTGTCCTTATTCACTCCGGTGCTGGGGGGCTTGGCCTGGCTGCGATTGATGGTAAGCAAGTATCTTAAGATCTCTTCGTATCTCTTTAGTCTTGTTCATCGGTAGACTAAGGCGCCGAAACGGCCCGTGGAAAATGGAAATTGTCGCTGACATTGCAAGCTTAGTGGCCCAAAGCATTGGTGCCTTTGTCTATACCACTGTTGGATCTCACGCAAAGAAGCGGTTTTTGATGTCTCATTTCAACTTACCAGCATCGCGAATCTTCAGTTCCCGCGACAACTCGTTTGTCGAGGGAATCTTCAAGGCCACAAAAGGTCGAGGCGTCGATGTCATCCTGAACTCATTGACAGGCGATATAATGCACGCAACCTGGAGCTGTATAGCTGAATTCGGAAGGTTTGTCGAGGTAGGAAAACTGGAGCTGCTAGAAGCCGGTCACCTTGATATGGCAATATTCAAGCGCGGTGTGAGCTTCTCAGCTTTCGATCTAAGCGACTTTTTATACTCCCAAAATCAGTACTATACCAGCACAGCTATTCAGTAAGTAGTTCCTTTACATTCCTCCTCGATCATTCTCCGTGGATTATGAGTGCTTATTGATACAGAACCCTTCACGATGTGATAGAGTGGTACCGTTCCGAACGTATCAGACCTAGACGGGTACAGGTTTACGATGTTTCCGAAATAACCGCGGCCTATAGATTCTTCTCATCACGAGATCGAATAGGGAAAGTTGTTGTCTCTTTTGAGAATCCGCAAAGTCAGATTCGAGTAAGTGTAACTCCGAGTCACATGCCATGCGGGAATTAATAATCAAAGGTGTCTGAACCAACGTATCGATATACGTTTGATCCAGAAAAGGGATATCTACTTGTAGGCGGACTTGGCGGTCTAGGTCGAAGCATTGGTAATTGGATGGCCAAAAGGTGAGTCCTCTTTTGCTGAGCAATTCCTGCTTAGCCTCGCAAATGCAATTGCTGATAAGGCTTTTCTTAGAGGCGCACGTAGACTTTCATTTCTCGGAAGGGCGGGTGGCGATAGCGACAACGCCCAAAAGATGATATCCCGCTTACGTGGCCAGGGCATCGATGTAAGTGTCATCAAAGGAGATGTCAGGTCTGCTAGCGATGTTCGAAAAGCGGTAGATGCGTGTTCTTCGGCGCCCAAGGGCGTTGGCGGCGTGATCCATGCGGCCATGGGTCTGCAAGCGTCACTGTTTTCCGAGATGACGAACGACGCTTGGCACAAAGGTATCGACGCTAAATGGGCGGGCGCTTGGAATCTCCACGCCGCTCTTGAAGGCCACGACAAACATCTCGATTTTTTCTTGTTGACATCGTCTGTTAACGGCACTATCGGAAGCGCCACCGAGGCCAATTACTGCGCATCGAACAGTTTTCTTGACGCGTTTGCTCGCTGGCGTCGCGAACAAGGCAAGCGAGCGATATCTATTGGTCTAGGCATGATATCAGAGGTGGGCTATCTACACGAAAACCCAGCAGTCGAACAAATTCTTCTGCGCAAAGGCATCCACCCCCTAACTGAGCACGAGTTCCTACAAATTATCGACCTTGCTCTCACTACAGATGACCAAGACGCGCTTGAAGGGGCACATCTTCTCACTGGACTCGAGTCGCTGGGTTTCAGAACACTCAAAAGCCAGGGTTTTGATGTAAATCGTCTGCAAATGTTGGACCCGCGATCGGGTATATTAGCACAGGCTCTTGAGACTGAGTTACTCCATTTGGGCCAAGGACAAGCTAACGTACAAAATCATTACATTTCCAACACGGCAGCATGGGCGCAGGGACTGCCTCAAACGATTCTCAAGACGTTCCAGCATGAGATGGCGGCCAGCTCTCTTCCAGAGGCTATTCTCAGTGTCATAGGAAAGCAATTCTCCACCTTGACGCTTACACCCCTCAGTCGTGTTGAGTATGACAAGTCGCTGTCGCAACAAGGCGTTGACAGTATGATCGCGGCCGAGTTCCGAACATGGTTTTGGACCGCCCTGGAAATAGATATACCATTCCTCGATCTTCTAAGCGACAGGCAATCGTTGTCTTCTCTGGCCATTGGCGTTGAAACAAAACTGGCAGATATACACCGGTGTGCTGACAAGTCCAAAGCCCTGGTGTGAAGCTCTCTAGAACCGCATGGCGAGCGTGGCTCTCTATGAACTTGTGTTTTTACGAGTGGGAATGGACATGCTGACACTGGATTGCCTCGGAAAATTGGGGTGGGTTAGGTTCGATGAACCGCGGACGTGACACCCGCCACGCCTCACGCAAGCCTTTGGATTTCATTAGAACCCGTCGTATCGCGCGAAACTTGCTTATTAGATTAACATTCCTATCTAAGGGACCTTGGATATATAGTAATTTATATACGGAAGGATGGAGCGTCCTATACAGTAGATTTGAAAACAATAAATCATAGCATAATAGAATATGGGCCTGAGTATGTTTTAAGATGTTTATTTATTTCGTATAATAATATTAACATATTGTATATAATTTTTAAAGTGTTAATATAAAAGCTTTAAAAAATAGTAGTTTTATATAATATTTAAAAATATTGTGTTATTTTAAAAAGTTTAAAAGTTAATATTTTTAATAATTTATATAAATTATTAACTTTTATGTTTATTTTATTAATTATAAATTAAAACTTATATACTTTATTATAATATAATTTTACAATTTTTATTAATTTATAAAAACTATAATTTTTAAAATAATTTATTTTAAAAAATTTACGTTATAAAACTTATTTTAAAAAAACTTTCAATAAACTTTATAAATTTATTTATAACTTTATTTATAATTTTATATATTTATATATTTTATATAATATATATATATAATTTAGCTTTGTTTTATTTTTTTTTATTTTAAAACTTTTAGTTAATAAAATTATTTAATTAGTTTTTATAGTTTTTATAATTATAATATTATTTTAAAATTTTTATTTATTTATTAATAAATGTTTAATTTAAATATTTAATTATTATTTATTTTATATAGTTTATATATAATAAATAAATTATTTTAATTATATATTTAAAATAAAACTATTAATATAATATATTATTTATATTTTAAAAAAAACTTTATTTTTTAAAAACGTAAAAATAAATTTAAAAATTAATTAAATTTAATTAATTAATTAATTATAATTTTAATTATTATATTAATTATTATTTTATTATTTATAAAATTTAGTAATAATAAAAATAAAATTTATAAATTAATTTTATATTAATAATTTAAAATAATAAATTAAAATAATAATAATAATTAAAAAAAAAAAATTGATTATTAAATAAAATATAATTATAATATAAAAAATTTAAATTAATTGTTTTTATTAACAAATAACTATATTATAAAAACAATTTAATGTAATTATATTTTTTAAATATAAATATAAAAATAATATTATTAAAAAAGTTATAAATATTATTTTTTAATTTTATAATATAATTATATAATTTATTAAAATAAAATTAAACTAAAAAATAAATATTTTAAAAGATTTATTAATAATAAAAGTAAATTTAACATTTAAGTTTATAAAGTTGTTAATAAATTTAAAAAAAATAAAATTATTTTTTATAATAAAAAAAATTAAATATATTATTTGTTTTTTTAATTTTAAAAATTTATTTTATCATTAATAAAAATTTGTTATTAATATATTATTTAATTATTAAATAATATAACTAAAATAATTTAAATATTAATTATTATTTATTATAATTTAAACTAAATTATAATAATTTAATAATTTTTTATTAAATATTATTATAAACTTTTTAAATAAATAAATATTTATTAATTTATTTTATATTTTAATAATTTATTTAAAAAATAAAAATATTTAAATTAAAATAAATTTAATTTTTATAAAAATATTTAAATATTAATTTTAAAAACAAAATTTTTAAAACTAGTATTAATTTATATTTTATATATAAAAAATTTTATAATAAAATTATTAAAAGTATATATAATTATTAATAATTATTTAAATAAAATTAAAAAAATTAATTTTTAAATATAATTAATTTTTAAAAAAGTGTTTATTTTTATAATAAATTTAATAAAATTTAAAAAAAAAAACGAAATTTATTTAAAATAACAAATATAAAAAGTTAATTAATAATTAAAAAAAATGCATTAAAATAATAATATTTGTTTTAATTATAAAAAAAATATATATATAATTAAATAATATTTTTAAAAAAATAATATATTAATTATTTAAAAAATAAAAAATTATAATAAATTTAAATTTAATAAATTTTTTAATGTTAAAAACTTTAAAAATAAATAAAATTAATAAAAGCTTTTATATTAATTTAAATATTTATTATAATTAATTTAAATAATTTAAAAAATATATTAAGTTTTTTTTATATTATATAAATATAAATTAATAACATTAAAATTATAATTATTAATTTATATAATATTAAAATATAAATTAATTAATTAATTAATTAATAATTAATTTAAAAAATTAAAAATCAATTTAAAATTAAAATTATTAAATTAAAAGAATTTATATTATTAATAAATATTATTTTTTTAATTAAAAATTAATTTATATTAATTATTAAAATAAAATATTTTAATAAATTATTAACATAAATAATTTATTTAATTTAATAATATTTTTATTTTTATATATATTTTTTTTATAATTATTATTTTATTTAAAATTAAAATTAACAAATATATTAATTTAAAATTTTCATAAAATATAAACTAATATAATTAACTAATTAAAAAATTATATTATATTTTATAATAAAATAAAATAAATTTCAAAATAAAATTTAAATTAAAAAAAAGTAATTTTAAATATTATTAAAAAATATTATAAAATAATATATTAATTAATAATTTAATTTAAAATTTTAAAATTTAAATTATTAATATAAAAATTATAACTTAATTAAAATAAAACTATATAAATAATTTAAATTAAATTTATTAAAAAAAGCTTAATATATTTAATAAATTAATTTTAACTTAATATATTATAAAAATATTTAATATTAATTAAATAATTAATATTAATATTTTATATAAAAAATAATAAAAAACTTTTAATAATAAATTAATATTATTTTTATTTAATAAAAACTTAAAATATATTAAATTAATAAAATAATTAATATTTAAAAAATTAATTTATTTAAAAAGGTTTTTTTTTAAAAATTTAAATAATTAAAATATTTGATTATTTAGTTTTATATAATTAATTATATATAATAAAGCTAAAGCAAAATATAATATTATAATTATATAATATTATTATTATTTTTATATTTATAATAAAAAATTATTTATATATATAATATATATATAAAAATTATATAAATTTGTTAATAGTTTATTAATATTATATATAATGAAATATAATTAATTATTTAATAAATAAATAATAAATTATATAAAAAAAATTTAAATATATATTAATTATAACTAATATTATTATTTTAATAATTA
>MU378420.1:0-28041 GCA_022495175.1 Hypoxylon argillaceum | reverse complement strand
AATTATATAAAATAATTAATAAATTTAATAATACAATTATTTTTTATATAATTTTTTAAAAAATTTTAAAAATATTAAATATATTATAAGTTTTAATAATTTTATATTTTAATTTAAAGTTATTATATAACTATTTAATTAAACTTAATATAATATAAAAAAAACAACTTATAATTAATATTATATTGCTATAAAAATTATATAAAAATTTTTTTTTTTAAAATATACTAAATTAACAAAAAAAATAATTTAGTTAATATATTAATAAAAAAAATATCAAACGAAATATTTAAAACATTAATTTTAATTAATAAATTATATATATAAATAAAAATATATATAAAAAAAAATTAAAAAATATATATATATACAAAAAATTATAATTAAAAAAAAAGTTTGCAATTATTAAAATAGCAATATTAGTTATAGTTAATATATATTTAGATTTTTTTTATATAATTTATTATTTATTTACTAAATAGTTAATTATATTTTATTATATATAATATTAATAAACTGTTAACAAGTTTATATAACTTTTATATATATGTTGTATATATAAAGATTTTTTCTTAAATACAAAAACAACAATAGTATTATATAATTATAATATTATATTCTACTTTAGCTCCGCTGTATATAATTGATTATACAAAGTTAAATCAACATATATAAAATTAATATATATAAAAAAACTATAAATTTTTAATTTATAACATAAAACTTAGACTTTTAAATAATTAACAAAATTACTAAGTACTTATTTTGACAACGATAGATTGGCAATGTATGTAGAGACTTGGATATCCTAATATGCATACCCTGAGAGCTTTTGCCACCTTCCGCGCTGACCTCGGCAGATATGAGATAGAATCCCTAACAAGGGTGCTAGAAGAGAATATAATCAATAAGGTAATGTGTATCTGTGTCTCGGAGCTCTCAGGGCATTTATAGCACTATACATATGCATGTCACAAGACCATAGTCTCTCCCTACCTCCGGAAGACTTCCCGTTGGGCTGATAGACGTCGTAACTAGTCTATGCTGGGGCCAACCAAGAACTAGGCCTAAACAATTATAATGCGCAACTGCCTTGAATCTGGCCCTCTCACTTATAGCACCGTATCAAAGAAAAGGAGATAGAATTCGGCCCGACATAAACCAGAACCCTAAAATGGGCACGCTTCTTACAGAGCTGGATGTTTGGGTGTTTGTTTTTGAAGGACCTCAAACAAGAGCCTTCTGCTGCATAGTCGAGCCTATATATATCCCAGACATATGATTCTGAAAGGATGTCACATCCACTTTGATCTCTACACTTAAAGCCATCGCACAGAAACATCTCTCAAGATGGCAGCTACTATCCAGTTCCAAGCATTCAATCAATTTCGAAAGCCGATTACTGGCTTACAAGTTCATCTCGAATTAACGACCTCGCCATCTCTTCTCTATATAGCAGAGACTACAAGAGAGCCCATTGCAAAATGGTATCCTATCCTGTCGGAACTCCAAGATGTTTTGCCGTACGAGGAACTGGTTGCCATATCGCCTGGCCAGAGATATCACATTACAGTGCGCTCCAATCGCTGGATTCGTACCCCCTGGCCTTCAATCACGCTCACGTCACTGGGCAATTTCCCTATAAGCATCCTCCGTATCGGTCTATGCAGCTATAAAATCTCGCTCTCAACGCGTCCACAAAGATCATTTTCATTACCTGCGCGTAACCTCCAGACACGACATCAAGAGCTCTCTCGCGAGGATGCAGACTTGGAGTCTCTGCTGGCACGGGTCGACGATGATGTGACTGATGCAGCGAGTGATGGCGAACAAGGTGAAGCGCCACGCAAAGAGGAGTTGGTGTTTGACCTAGAGTCTTCGATCGATGATTACATCTAGATCCTTCAACCCGTGCCCTTAGGAGATATAGCCAAACCTCTGAATCGACGAGCAGTAGTTCAATCTTGCATACAAGACCCTATGGCTCTATGCCATACGCGAGTACCTAGGCATGCCACGGAGACTAAAGACGAAGCTCGCCGGGGTTAAGATCGGCGAGGCTAACGAGAGAATGAAGACTCCTACATTAAATCGTTAACGTCGATTTTGAGATTCTTTGAATTGGAGAAGCTAACTCACGCGCTCTAGACTCCGTGTTTGAATGTCAATTTTGAATCTTCCCAATTGCATCAAACCTCTCTGCAGTACCGACAACTTCAGTTAGAATTTAGATTGTTCTGTCTGTATCTCCTTTTTTTATATTCTTTCTTCTTTATGGTGTTCTCTTATGGCGATTTATATCCATCTCTGCGGAGCCATTATAGTCATCATGACTACTACCCTTAGGTGAAACCGAAGTCCTGTAGTCATCATGATTACCTATCCTTATGACTACAGGCCTGATGATGACTGTTGTTTCTAATACTACATCTTCGGGGAAAAATATATGTCCGGATTGTTTGTACAGAAGGCTAAGCCTGAAAAGGACGCATTGTGTTGTCGACGAGATCGTTTCATCGCTGAATACTATCATGGACTGAGATCACGGCATTGGGCTGTTTTCAGTTACCCAGGCCGTCAACTAGATCGTGCTTATCCTGCAAAATCGCTGTGTATCAGAGGATAACGGTTAAATATCTCTATTCAAGCTAAGCAGAATGCCTCTAATCTCTATGAGTTCGGTCGTCCAAGGGCGAACAAAGCTTACTTGTTCTATTGAAAAGGACGAAGAGTCTTCATAGATGTGCGAAGCTAGATACGAAGATATACTTTCAAGCTATGAGCTTTGAGATTCTCTTCTCGCTCGGTCATCGAAGATCAGACAGAGATTTGAGATTTGCTCTCAAATGTGTTGTCTTGAATACGACACTTGCATCCTCAAGGTACTTTGGCAGTGGCTTGCTGCCATCATCGTAGTAAGGGCCATAACTTTCTGTCTCCTCTAGGTGGCGTGCCTTTATGATTAATATTGGGGGCACGGAGTATGGCAGACAGTTTCAGATCATATGCAACTCCGTTCCGAAACATTGCAACATGGGATGAGGATTCTCAGATTCGGCGTGATCAGGACGGCGGCATTTGTGCCACCTTCACAAGCCCGGGCCTAAAAGCCCAGGAGCGCTAGACTAATAAAAATCGCTTATGGCTTTGCCGTGGACATATTATCTATATGAACTCTGCCCCGACCTTGACACTGGAAAACGGTATAGATAGCAAAGTGTCTTCGAACAGATGACCGTCCTCATCGAAATGATGTCGATTAAGTAGCGGCACAGTCATTAAGTAGTTCCGAATAGTAGCTTTGCTTGAGGGACTATATGTGGGCCTATTTTGTTGACCCGTTTGCAAACCTGCCTCATGCATGCATTTTGGTTATGGTTCACGAATCGTGAATCATCGGTTCATTAACCATTAATCGAGATACAATCATGCGCATATAAAACTACGAAGATGTACCTTTTAATATGTTATCCCGGTACCAGGGCCAAAATGTGTCTCGCGCCCAAGATGTAATGTGCCGCAACGCGCGAATGATTTGAAAGATGCCGAGGACCGTATCAGTAGCCCCAATAGGCTGCTTCACCCATAAGACCTAAGATGAGATATGGTTAGTAAAAGGCCGAAGCTGGTAGAGCGGGAGACAAACCGTTTGCTTGCCAGACTTCGTAGTGGCAGCGAATGACCACTCGTGCCCTTGGATAACCAAAGCAGGGAGGAAAGGGATGAGGGTTTCAGCGCCTGCAGACGATAGCTTTTCCAAAAGCGCCCATTGCGCTGCCTGCCAAACGCCAAGTTGTATTTGTGCGTTCGAGTAGCCCTCGCCGGGTTTCTTAGACTTGGCGCTTAGCACCAGCGGCCGGTGACGTAGCGGGTAGAAGTCGGTATGATTGATACTATGGCCGAGCCGCGTCCGAATCTCTTGTACTTTGTCGGCATCTTCCCCTTGCGGCTCTACGAAGATACAAAAGTCAACCATTTTCGCACCATGTGGATAATGAACCAGTCGTGCCGTCGTGCAGGGCATCGCACGCACTCGAAGAGGAGGGTTTAGACTCCGACTCTCGTCTCTAGGGTTCGGACGTGGCGCCGCACTGTCTTTGTTGATGATGGTTCCCAATGCTAGCTGGAACACGGGGCCATGGACGTGTGAGTTCCACGTTGCCTCAGGGTGTCTCTCGTTGAAGCATTCGGTGGCTGCCAAGAAGACCTCCATTACGCGATCTAGGGAGATGTCGGGATCGACGCATACGGCGTCTGCTGGCTGAAATGTATACGGCTGGAAGTTGAAGAAATGATACTGGTAGTTGTTTTCTACGCGAGGTTGGGCCTCAATCTCCTGTGCCAGATAACCTGGTACGACCCCGACTCGGCTCTGGAAAAGATCGAGCTCATCGAGTATGTCTCGCAAGGCCGCTGGCATGCGGGGGTCTGCTCTCTGGATCTGGTTTATGACGACAGGGCGGGTTGATAACTCGAGCGCGGCCAGGCGCTTAGTAGGGGAGCGAGAACCCGATGAGCCGCTTCTGGTTCCATCCGACTGCGACCAGGCTGTGAATGAGCGCGGTCCTCTCGGCGTCTGATCTAGGTCGGATAGCAAATCGTCGATCTCCGGAACGCCATCGTTATCGTGCCCATCTGCAGCGGTTGGTCGAGGTCTCTTGGAATGCGGCGCACCGGTAGAAGAGGACGGCGTAGGTATTTGATGCCCCTGAATTTTGCGCTTTAGGGTTGCACGACCCGGGCTTCGTTGTTGCTGCAGAGGATACTCGTCGGCTGAAGTGACAGACAGGACGCCTTCAAGCCAGGAAGCAATATTCATGTGGCAGGCGAAGTAAGATTTGTGCTCTTGTAAGTAAATGAGTTGGAAGGGATTGAGTGTTGTTCCAAGGGGAATTCGAGATAAAAACGGTATCGCAATGCTAAGTAGATAATTGTTTTGTTTACCTGATGCTTGGTAAGTAGATAATTGTTTTGTTTAGGTCAAACCTCAACGGCATGCGAAGCCACAATTCTCAGCCACATTCGTGTATCCACACTACCGATATTCGAATATGTGCTTAGAGATAACTCTGAGATTGGTAGCTGAAGAGTAAAACTAAAAGAGCAACTAGTCACAGGAGCGACAGTGATCTATATATGTTAATTTCCTTCGGCGTCTGTGATGTTGTTTTGACAGACTCGATGGACTTGATGAACTATCCCGTCGAGTCTTGACCGGACGGACTCGATGTCCGAGTCCTGGGTCTGTATGCACTTAACCGAATATTCCCTAATGGGACTGTCTGACCGACCGAAACAGAACTCTTATACCATTTTTTATAAATGGTCACCGACCAAGTAGACATCTTTTAAAATAGCAGAAATCAACGGATCAAGTGCTACATATTCGAACATTAAATACACTTATGCGAAACCTACGCATGGTTACTAAGTTGGTAGAGCCGTTTATTTAGTTCCCTGAACAAAAATTATTCCCCATTTCATTGCTCACAACGCAATCTCGGCGTGCGTGTTCAGCGCCCACTTACTTGGAAAAGTAAGCTACGGTTGGACCTAGAGTCCAGGTTATCTCGATGGTTGCTCTTGCAATGCGACCTGCAAAGGGATTCTGGGTATAATCTCATGGCATCAGAATCGGAGTTTCCAGATGGCGCCCTGCCTAGTGCCTTGGAAAACAGTAATAGCCTCCAGAAAGGTAATATTATAAGCGCCATTGAAAGGTCTGGTAGAGACCTTTCAGAAGCAGTTGTCACAGTACTTATGGGAATACTCGAAAGAAGACGCGAGAATTTTGGCCGACAGGATGGATACAGTCTGGCGCTCGGCGCCATGAGAACGCAATCAGCGCTACCCACAGGTAAAGTCAGTCAAATAAACGGCTTTTGACGTGTTTTATCTTGATTGATCGCAAAAAAAGGCTTGTTTGACTGACTTGCCTGAATCTATTGACTTGATTGATTAAGTTAATTAACCAAGTAACTCAAGCAATATACATAAAGCATACAGATTGTAGAAAGCAAGATAGGTAAGTAAGCAAGATAGGTAGGGTGGTAGGTAGGGTGGTTGGTAGGGTGGTTGGTAGGTAAGGTGGTAGAATGTAGGCTAGGTAGATGTAAGTGGCTAAGTCAGTGGCTAGATAAGTGGCTAAGTAAGTGGCTGTGTATGTGGCTGAATAAGTGGGTTTAAAAATAGGGTGCCACCTAGTCTACCTAGGAAAAGAAGGCTTCTTTTTTACCGAAAAAACAACAAAAAATATTTTAAAAAATAGGAAAATTAATTGAAAGTAATTGACAAGTAACAAGTCAGGTAAAGAATTATTACTTTACCTGCAATCAATTTTAAAACGATTATTTGGACTGGATTGGGTCAATTAATTGACAATTAGTCAAAGTATTACTTTACCTGTGGGTAGCGCTGAACGCAATCAAACTTATCAGAGGCGGCCATTTCTCAGCGCTCGTGGGGATGTTAGGAGACAAATACAGGGCTGGCCGATACATGAGTGTGGCTTCAATCCTAGAAAACCAATCGAGCTTATCAGAGGTGACCATTGCAGCACTTGCAAAGCTGATTGCTAACGAACAAAGCGATAGACGTGCTCGAGAAGCCGCGGCCATTAGTTTAGTCGGACAACGGAAATACGCGGACGCGGCTATTATAATAGCACTTGTCGGCATAGAAAAGAGGAAACTGCAGGGACGATGATCGATCCACCACGGCGGAAACCGAAGCGAACTCATCAGAGCCGGTCATCGTGGAACTGTTTGCGGAAAACCCCACCGAATCGACCATCAATCTTCTGGCGACGAAGGCAATGAAACACGAAGAGAACTTGTCTGAAGCAGCCATCGCAGCATGTGTGTGGCTAGTTGAAAACGCTCACAGGATTCAGTATGACGTGCTCAGACACCTGAAGCCCCGCCCGAGATATCTAGAGGAATCATCAGAGGATATTATTTTTACAGCTCTCGTTAGGATAATTAAAAACGAACGCGGACACTACCCCAAGACATGTTTAGACAAAGCAGCTAATATTCTAGGGGAGAACCGGTGGGTACCGAAGGATGTTACTGCAACACTTTTGAGGCTAATGGGAAATAAAAGCAATAGTATCGGCCGATCCTACAATCATTAACGAAATCTGGAAAAGCATAAGATCCTCGTTAGAAACATCGGTGACAACATTACTTGAGCCAATTGTAGACGAACATGCCGCCGAAGGCGTTGGATATGAAGCGACCGAGTTCCTAGTGTATCAAGAGACCCCACGCGAGAGATCTGCTAGATTATGGGCTAGGCTAGTCGAAGCCAAATCCAGCAGTAAAAGGACTCAACAATTGGAGTTACCAGAAACAGTCGCTGCAGCACTCGTTAGGCCATGCGAAGATGAAACTGAGAACAAAGATATTCGAAAGGCTGCGGCCCACGCTATTATAGGAAACCAAATGAAATTATCAAGGGGGGAGGTTATCGCAGCACTCGTCAAGCTAATCGAAAATGAAAACGAGGCAACCAATACTCGATTTGACGCGATCGAAATCCTCGGTCAAGAACCAATTTTTATCTACAGCAGCTAATGTGGCACTTTCGGGGGTAATCAAAAACACAATGATAAACGATGATTGGATCCGACTTCGGGCTCTTAGGACCCTAGGAGAGCAAACAAGCTTATCAAAAGAGACCATCGCTGCTCTTATAAGACCTCATAAACTCGAAGATGACCGAGTTAAGACCACCATAGCCATATCATCGCTGTCAAATCTGTCGGATATGACCGTTAAAGCTATACAGTCAACCATGGACTCCGGAAGCACAAGCGAGGGCCTTGATCTTCTGAAATTCTCGTATGGGATCTTCTTCGTATGTGGCTTTAGGGAGCAATTTCACTTGTATATTGAGGATGGCAGCTTGGTCATTTGCCTACCAGATGATTCCTGCATAAAGATCAAGGTCCCGCCCTGCCAAGTCTTAACCTCAATCAATGAGGGACGCCAACTTTTTGTACCACTTGTACCGGCGTATTCGAACCTGTGGCCCAACTATGGAACGTATCCTCAAACTCTACCGGGTGCCTGAGGGTAAGATCTGGCGTATGGTGCTGTGAATCCTGCTTATTGTGCTAGAGTGGTGTCCGCCCATGCTGGTATGCGTTTTGATCGTCACCTACAAGGCAAGTGGCCTGTGGCGGGGTGAGATGGTTCTTGGTAATGCCGTTGGGAACTGGTCTACGTCCACGGAGCAGACACTGTGGCGGCGCCATCTTTGGGTCTGTGATTGGCGGCTGAGCTACCTTTTAAGATCGGGCCCGGGGTAGATCTTCCTGTGTGAAATCCCCATCCTTCGTCGGAGCTGTAACGGACGGGCGGAGGGATAGTGTTGTGTATACTGGCGGTGGGATCAGACGCTCCGGCCGTAATTGATGTGTTTCGACATGGCATCGTGCTGTAGCGACCGTATGAAATGGTTACAAAGAACATGCACGACTAAGTAGTAGCCCTATATTTAATTAGTATTTGTTGCAATCAACTATGATGTAGGATCTCAGAGTTTTGACATGTTAAAAGTCTTACAATTTGTATGCTTTTAGGTTTGTCATCGCATTGCTTCTACGTGAGAGAGTGTCTTCTGAGAGAAACAAGTCTATTTGCATCTGAGGAAAGGCTAGCATGTTTATCGCTATTGCGTGAAGGGTTGTGGTTGCTATTGTGTTCTCGCTTGTTCTTTTGACAATAGTACATGTGTTTAGCGGCGGGCTAGCCGATATCTGAGTATAAAGCATCTTCACTTTTTACTTTCTCCTACCACGATTAATTAAGAATTAATTATCAAGTGAAACAAAATCGAAGGGCAAATTACAAGAAGTAAAGGGATAATCAAATAATAAAAGATAGTTTATAACAAAAAAACAAACAGAGAAAAAATATCGAAATAACGAAAAAGAAAAACGTACAACACCGGGGATTCGCTGGTCGTCACCGACCCAACTACTGATCCGGCGGTATGTAGCTTAGCTATGGGGGAGCGGACGGGACCCCGCGTTCTCTACATCCTATGGTCGTACGTGATAGCTTTGTGTCTAATTTGGGTTTATAAAGTTCCTATAGAATCCGCTTAGGTGACTAACTGAGAGTCTCAATTACTGTTTCAAGCACGTCGTAGAGGAAATCCTGCGCGGACTTGACAAGCGAGTCGTGATTAACTCGGCGACTACAAAAGAGAAGAGACCAAATCAATACAAGTAAAAGAAAACAGGTTGGATAAGGATGGTAGAACTTAGACCCGGTCGAGCACTATAATCTATTTTGTAGATATTATCAACCCCCTTTATTTCCCTGTTCAGCTTATTTCTTAATCAGGGAACTAGCACTTTTCATATGTATTCTCCAACTTAACATAACTCACTAGCTATATAAGTGTTTATGAAGCTAGGTTCTAACACGTACGACCACAGCCGCTGGAAAACTCGGGATCCCGTCCGCTCTCCCATAGATAAGCCGGTGAGCGCCAAATTAGTAGTTGGGTCGGTGACGACCAGCGAATCCTTGGTGTTGTACGTTGTTTTGACGCTGTCTTTTATTTTTATGTGAGCTTCTAATTTTGGTGATGTTGGTTAAGTTTCCGATATCTGCGCATAACACAGGTTGAGAGTCGTGAGTGGTGTCACAAGCCAGGGACGGCATTGGGTGGAGACATCGGCGTCAGTATTCTCAGTGGTATACCGGGTGGTCGGGGTCGGTGGTGGGGTAGTGGGGTAGTGGGGTTCGTGGCAATTTATCAGAAAATGCAGAAAGAGAAGGTGCCCCTCCATATACCCCCCTCCGATTGTCGCATGTGTCCCTACCTATATCTACCCAGACAATTTATTAAAAAAGAGTCATCGCTATTCCTTTCGCATAACCAAGTGCAACGCCATCAGCACCATCACCACTCCCATTCCCGCTCCCGCTGTCACCACCACCGAATACCCTTCAGCGTGACTCACCAAGTGTCTATAAAGGGTCACCTTCCGGCACACCGAAGCCTCCTCAGAATCTACTGTGTCTCGTCTCCAATTCAGACTCCAATTGACGCCAAACGACTGGAATACAAATATAATCACAATCGCAGCCGCAGCCGCAATCGGACGATACACAACATGGAGCCTCTAAGACAGACCTTTAAGCGGTGCCAGGCTGAGAATCGGGTACGATAGACCAACAGACAGATAGTATAACACCTGCAAGAGCCAGTAGTCGCTAACGAGAAGTGTACGTATAGGCTGCATTGGTGACCTATGTCACAGCCGGCTTCCCCAAGCCTGAGCTCATGCCCAGCATCTTGCTGGCTATGCAGAAGGGTGGTGCTGGTACGTGATGAATCCCAGGCCCACCAATTGACACTGCCTGACGCAAGGAAACAGATGTCATTGAGTTGGGCGTCCCCTTCACAGATCCCATTGCCGATGGCCCTACCATTCAGACTTCCAACACGGTCGCCCTCGCCAACGGTGTCACCATCAAGTCCACCCTACAGATGGTCAAGGACTCGCGCGCTCAGGGCCTGACCGTTCCCGTGCTGCTGATGGGCTACTACAACCCCCTTCTTAGCTACGGCGAGGAAGGTCTGTTAACTGATTGCAAGGCTGCCGGGATCAACGGCTTTATCGTCTGCGACTTGCCCCCTGAGGAGGCCGTCTCCTTCCGCAAGTTCTGTAGTCGTGGTGGCCTGTCCTATGTTCCTCTCATCGCCCCGGCTACCTCCGATGCCCGCATGAAGCTTCTGTGCGCCCTAGCCGACTCTTTCATCTACGTCGTTTCTCGCCAGGGTGTTACTGGTGCTCTGGGTACCCTGAATGCCAACCTCCCCAGCCTACTCGAGCGCGTCAAAAAGTATAGTGGCGACAAGCCCGCCGCTGTCGGCTTCGGCGTCTCTACGCGCGACCACTTCCAGTCTGTGGCTGCTATCGCCGATAGTGTTGTCATCGGTTCCCAGATTGTCACGATTCTCCAGAACGCCGAGGCCGGCAAGCACGCCCAGGCTGTGCAGGAATACTGTGCTTATGTTACGGGACGGACGGGGGAGCCTGAGGTCACGCGAGAGGTGGGGGTCATTGAGGCTGCTGGCTTGACGAAAGAGCCTAATGGCGAGTCTGTCACGGTGAACGGCACAGTTACCGAGGAGGAGGATGCCGCGCTGGTCGCACAACTCGCTGCTCTCCACGGTATAATTCCTGAGCGGTTTGGTGAATTTGGTGGTCAATACGTTCCGGAGTCCCTCATGGACTGTCTATCGCAACTGGAAGAAGGCTTCAATGCCATAAAAGATGATCCCAAGTTCTGGGAAGAATACAGATCGTACTATCCTTGGATGGGACGGCCTGGCCACCTACAGTATGCTGAACGGTTGACGGAATACGCGGGAGGTGCCAAGATCTGGTTGAAGAGAGAAGATTTGAACCATACTGGTTCTCATAAGATCAACAATGCTCTAGGCCAGTTGCTTCTCGCACGGAGACTGGGTAAAACCAAGATCATTGCCGAGACGGGTGCGGGGCAGCACGGTGTCGCTACGGCCACTGTCTGTGCCAAGTTCGGCATGGAGTGCACCGTCTTCATGGGTGCTGTGAGTTGTCTTGCTTCCATTATTCCCCGCCCCGAAAGCCTCGAACTAACGATCCTATAGGAAGATGTGCGACGACAAGCACTCAACGTGTTCCGTATGCGACTCCTCGGCGCTAAGGTAATTGCTGTGGAGTGTGGTAGCAAAACCCTCCGAGATGCCGTCAACGAGGCGCTAAGAGCCTGGGTTGTGCGTCTCGAAGACACGCATTATATTATCGGCTCAGCCATCGGTCCTCACCCCTTCCCGACCATTGTCAGGACTTTCCAGTCCGTCATCGGCAACGAGACGAAAGCGCAGATGCTCGAAAAGCGGGGAAAACTTCCCGACGCCGTCGTCGCTTGCGTTGGAGGCGGTAGTAACGCGGTGGGTATGTTTTACCCGTTCGCGAATGATCCTAGTGTGAAACTGCTCGGCGTCGAAGCCGGCGGTGACGGCGTGCACACGGACCGGCACTCGGCGACCCTGACGGCGGGTTCTAAGGGCGTCTTGCACGGTGTCCGGACCTACGTCCTTCAGAACGAGCACGGCCAGATCAACGACACACACTCGGTATCCGCAGGTCTCGATTACCCCGGCGTGGGACCCGAACTATCATCCTGGAAGGACAACGAGCGGGCTAAATTCGTAGCAGCCACAGACGCCGAGGCATTCCTCGGCTTCAAGCTGATGAGTCAGCTTGAGGGTATCATCCCGGCGCTCGAGTCGGCGCACGGCATCTATGGCGCCCTCGAGCTGGCTAAGACGATGAAGAAGGACGAGGACCTTGTGATTTGTCTCAGCGGTCGTGGCGACAAGGACGTACAGAGTGTGGCGGATGAGCTGCCCAAGCTGGGTCCCGAGATCGGATGGGATCTCCGGTTTTAAAAAACAGAGAACGAAGATAGATCTACAGATTTGATATCTGGTATCTGGTATCTGTATCTGGTTTGCATAGGAGTGTTGTGTTCAAAAGAGAATGAGGGAATCCGGGCGGAGTCGGCGCATGCATGGGGAACAAAATGGCTCTAGATTATACTGTATATAAAGACGAACGATCATCCATCCACAATGGTGCATGATCGCCCGGTACCCATCTAGATAGTTTTGCATCATGATACATTTTTTTGTACAGTTCTTCTAGTCTGGGTCGATGTATAGTACAGTGCTGTGCTGTCGACTTTACCAGCGTAATTCTTTTTTGAAGGGCACAGCTCCTAGTTCCATGCCCTCCCTGCCTCCTAGTTGCCACGAGCAGCCACTTCACCTTGGCGCTGCTCTGCTCTCCTATTCCCTCACGTAAACGGCTTATTCCGTTTTCTGTGCCGGCTGGGGTATATCCTCCCTGGCCACCACCTCTTCAGCTTCCACACCAGAATCGCTACCAATAACGAACTCTTCATCTCGAGCCAGCATAGCATCTACGTCATCGAGGACATCCTGAGGCGGCAAGCCGTCGGCAGCTAGGCTATCGGGAAAGCCATCAGCACTAGCAGCAGCAACGGCACCAACAGTAGTGTCATCTTTAGGGGGTAGACCGAGGGCGGCGCGCTCGCGGGCGAAGCGCTCGCGCACGGCGGGGGTCTGCATGACCTTCCAGCGCAGGGCCCAGCCGGCGGGGCCGAGCTCGCGCAGGCGCTTGGCCTTGGCGCCGAGGAGGTACTCGTCGATGCCGCCGAGGCGGTCGATGGTGCGCAGGACGGAGGCGGTGAGGCGCGTGCGCACGAAGGCCCTGAGGGCGGGGGACCAGAGGCGCTTGGTCTGGCGGTTCGGCAGCCAGGTCGTGCGGGACTTGTTGCCGTACTTGTGGGCCACGACGTTGCCGAAGCGGATCTTGGCGCGCCCGTACAGGCCCTGGTTGCGCTGCTTGTAGGTCGTGAAGCGCCCGTAGGGGTAGTCGGGGACTTGGTCCGCGGGCACGGTGAGGTAGGAGGGGGTCTGTCGGGCGAGGGGGGCGGTTGTGCTTAGGGCGCGGCGGCTGAGTGTAGACGAGAGGGCGGGTATGGGCGTAGGTGAAGAGAGGGCGAGTCGGGGTATGCACCGTAGTGGCGCCATCGCGGGTCGTGGTATCATGGTTTTTGTGGTTATATCGTGGGTTTGAGAGAGGCTCCTCCTGTCGACGAGGTGGGATGATAGGTTGGGTTGATTGTATAATTAGAGGTGCCCGTGTCGTCGGTCCATGGGCCAATTGAATTCGCTTGGCTTTGCTTGTAAGTGAGGGGTCTCGGTGGAAGAAAACCACGCCCTAGATGGGAGGCGCAGGGGGGGGCTTTCTGGTCGGATTGAATCGAGTTTGGGATCGATTTGACTCTCGAAATTCAAGCTGCCCAGTGACCAAAGTCTAAGCTTTAGCGGTTTCTTGGCACTTGCAGTGTGGGGATTTGGGAATTGGAGATTGGGACTGGCGCGGATAATCGATCGGTAAAGGGTTTGTCCGGGTATACAAAATACTTACGCTTGCTTATCAGGTGATAGCGCTCCGATTTCGCGAAGTCAAGACTTTAAAAAAATACCCCACTTAATTAAGCTAGCCAGATCAACACTGGTGGGGTTGAGTTGGCGTGTCTATGAATAAACCTACCTAATTGAATACTAATTGGACATGACGTTTATTCGGGGTCCAAAGTAAACAGTCAATAACCTGAAGAGAGCTCTCTAGAGACACCAACTCTCTATTCAACATCACACCACTCAGCAATCCATCCGATATTTCTGCGAAGCCAACATGTTGCCACCGGTGGACGATAATGTGTTCAAAAACAATCCCCGTTTTGAGAAGCTCTACAATACTATTACCACCTCGATACTGAACTCGGATGGGTCTACGAAGATCGACCCGTCCGTTAAACAGCGCGATGCCGTGTGTCAAGTACGTCTGTCTTGCTCTCCTTCTCTACCCATCATACTCTTTATCTATATATCACCGGGCCAAATGTCTACGTCTAACGGGCGCGTGCCAATTGTACTAGGAACTCAAGGCATACCACCTAAAAGCAGCACGAGTGCATCTCCTCCGCAACGCCATCTCGACCGCCATCCCAACACAGACATCACAAACAACCAAGCAAGAAGACGAAGACCAACAGCAAAGACAAAGACAATACCAACATAGACGCACCACGTCCCGGTCCCAACCGCAAGCCCAGACGACACCACCGACACCCTCGTTACCGCCAGATCTAGTCGAGCTCCTGACCCTCATCCCGCCCTTCCTGAATAACGCCTCGACACTCCCGCCCTCGTCCGTCACCCTCCTCCTCACCAGTCCACCATTCACCGAGCTCCCGACCCTCTTCCCCAAACTCATCGACGTCGTATCCGCCCGTCTCACAGCG
Organism: Hypoxylon argillaceum; assembly: GCA_022495175.1. Lineage (NCBI taxonomy): Eukaryota > Fungi > Ascomycota > Sordariomycetes > Xylariales > Hypoxylaceae > Hypoxylon > Hypoxylon argillaceum. The sequence goes on along the minus strand of MU378420.1, from coordinate 13,129 downwards.
CAGGCCAAAACTCTCGCTCGCGTCCTACGTCCCAGCACAAACCCATCCTATATACACCGCGTGATCCCTTCGCTACCCTCCATCGCCAGCACCCTCGTCTCCGACCTCGCGGGCTCGAAGACACAGCTCTCCGCCGCCCGTCGAGCCGCCACCGCGGCGCTGACAAGGCACCTCCAACAGCACACCGAGGCGCTCACGCTGCTCCTGCGCGCTCTCGACGCGAAGCACGGGCCCGTCGCCGCGTCCTCGGAACTGCGCGCCGCGCAGGCTCGCGCTGATGCGCAGGAGTGGGCCCTCGCGGCCGAGGCGCTGCTCTGGGAGACGCGCCGCCAGGCCTACCCACCCGAGGCGCGCGCCGCCCTAGCTAACTACCGCCAGCACCTCCGCGACGCCGGGCGCCGGCTTGAGGACGGGGCGCGTGTGCGTGAGGCCGAGCTCGCTGATTACGGGGTCGACGTCGATGGCCAGAACCAGAACCGGGGGCGCGGTGGTGGTAGCCGGATAAGGACGAGGGGGAGACGGGGCACGGCGACTGTGGATGAGAATAAGGAGCGGGTGATGCGCGAGATGGGGCGCGTCTGGCGTGAGATGGAGACGAGGTTGAATGAGATTCAGGGGGATCTGAATCGGCTGCGATAATAAGATTCGTTTAGCAGACTACTTCTACACGCCAAGATCAAGTACTAATTCTTATAAAAGCCCGCAAAGGAATTATACTCCGCACAGACATCAGCGAGAAGACCTAACGTAGCTTTGGTTGATTTGTTTTGTATATTCGCCGTCTGTCTATCTTTCTATCTATCTACCGGGTGTATTTTCTTTTCCTATCTGTATCCCATCTGTATCCTATCTAAGTAGGTACCCGAGAGAGAGAAAAGGGGAGGAAGAAAAACAAAACATCCAAGTACAAGATCCGAGGAATGGATAGAAAAGGAAGGCCTCCTGCCGCCGAAGCAGCGTTATGCTAAAAACGCTAATTCAACATTGTATCCACAGCACGAGATAACGATGCTGGGCCAAGACGAGGCAAGCCAAGGCAAAGTAAGGTAAGGTAAGGCGAAGTCAGTTTCCTCCTGTATGACCCATTTCCCTCCCTTTCCTGATATCACAACGAAGAGAGATAGAAACAGAGAGAAAGACAGAGAGAAAATGACAACGCCTCCATCATTCCCGTGAGACTCGTACACATATATTGATTCGTTTCGTTCGTTCCTTTTTTTTCGTTTTCTTCTTTGGTTCAAGAGTAGCGAAGTCGGTCCGTAAGAGACACACATGTGCTTCTCTTACTTAACCCTTGACCTGGAAGATGGCCTCGGCAAGGCGGCCGACGTTGTCGGTGGTGATGCCGGCGACGCTGATGCGGCCGTCCTTGGTGGCGTAGACGCTGTGCTCCTTGGCCAGGGCGTCCATGGCGGCGGCGTCGAGCCCCGTGTACGCGAACATGCCGATCTGCGACGTGATGTGGCTCCAGTCGTGGCGGCTGCCCAGCTTCTCCAGGTTGTCCTTGAGCAGCGCGCGCATCGTGATGATGCGGTCGGCCATCTCCTTGACCTCGGCCAGCCACTGCGTGTAGAGGGCGGGCGTGTTGAGGATCTCGGACGCGATGCGCGCGCCGTGCACGGGCGGGTTCGAGTACAGCGGGCGCACGAGGATCTTGACTTGCGAGTCGAGGCGCTTCTTCTCCTCGGGCGAGGAGCCGAGGATCGAGAAGGCGCCTACGCGCTCGCCGTAGAGACCCTACAAAGGGGGGGAGTCAGTCAGCCATTCTGTGCAGCAAGGAGAAGAAGAAGAAGAAGAAGAAGAAGAAGAAGAAGAAGAAGAAGAAGAAGAATAGAAAGAGGACCGAGACATACCATGTTCTTGGCGAAACTCTGGGACAGGCAGACCTCGTGGCCCTGCTCGACAAAGTAGCGCAGGGCGAAGGCGTCCTTGTCGGTGTCGCCGCTCGCGAAGCCCTGGTAGGCCATGTCGAAGAAGGCGAAGTGGCCCTTGGCCTTGACGGCCTGGCTGATCTCCTGCCACTGGGCCTGGGTCGGGTCGACGCCGGTGGGGTTGTGGGCGCAGGCGTGGAAGAGGAACATGCTGCCCGCGGGGGCGGCGTTGACGTCGGCGAGCAGGCCGGCGAAGTCGAGGCCGATGGTGTCCTTGTCGTAGTAGCGGTACTGCTGGACCTTGAGGCCGGCGTCGAGGAAGACGGCCTTGTGGTTGGCCCACGAGGGGTTCGGGATGTAGATGGTCTTGTCGCCGGGGAAGAAGCGCGCGAGGAAGGCCGCGCCGATGCGCAGCGCGCCCGTGCCCGAGATGGACTGCGTGATGGCGAGCCGGTCGAGCGCCGACGAGTCCTTGCCGTAGGCGAGCACGGCGGCGGCCTTGGTGAACTCGGGCACGCCCGTGATGCCGGCGTACTCCTTGTTCAGCTTGGCGGCGATGACCTTCTGCTCGGCGGTGCGCACCGACGGCAGGACGTAGGGCTTGCCCTTGTCATCGCGGTAGGCGCCGACACCTGTAGGCGCACAGACAGAGCATCAATGAGGGCATGTTCATTTCCTTTCATTCATCGCTTATAGTACTAGTAGGGGTGTCGAGATGTAGATGTGGGGGGGAGGGGGGAGAGCTTCTGGGCGCTTTGGGAGCTTTGGGCAGTAGATGCAGGTAGCAAACATCGGCAGACATACCGAGGTTGATCTTCTTCTCGAAGCTGTCGGCCTTGAAGGCTTCGGTGATACCTAGTCATCACATGTTAGCTATACATTATAGAGAGAAAGCAGATGGCAGAGTAGTCAATTGACAAATAGGTGAATATCGAAACATGTGAAAGAGGAAATGAACCACAACATACCGAGAATGGCCTGAACGAATCGAAAACAACATCGCATCAGCAATTCAAGTCCCGAGCACAGACAACAACATGCTAGCCTCAATTGACTAGTGCACATAAACCAGCCTCAGCATCTACGATTTCGACTTACATCCTACAACACCCACGACCACCACCAAGTTAGCCATCTTTGTTCTACTATGATCATCATCGCAAAAGACACGACTTGGTAATCGACATACCGGTGGACCCTGAGGCACGTTGGCCCAGGTGGAGCCAGCTCTGGCCGCTTGAAAGCCGAAGACGGACGAGGCTCGACGGACGGCGCCCGCCTGGCGAGACGCAATGCGCAGTGTGGAAAGCATCGTGGGTGGGGTGTGAATTCCTAGCGATTGAAGCTGCTGCTGCTGCTGCTGCTGCTCCTACAACGACTGAATATGAAAGACAAAACGAGGGGAGAGGGGGGGAAGGTGGGAGAGATTGGGGGGCAGGGGACAAGAGAGGGAGAAATAGAAATAGGTGAGTCAGGTGTGTTGGTGAGGTAGGTAGTGTAGTGTAAGTATGTACCTCCTAGTTGAACGGATGGATGGATTGAAGATGGGGGATGTGGATGTGAATGTGGATGTGGGATGTGGATAGGGCAGATGGCATGGGTCGATGAATTGACGGACGGAAGGATGTAGATTCTAGAAAGTAGAAAGGTACTTTCACTTACGTAGGCACTATTACTATTGAATAGGTAGCTATCTAGACTACCTACCTAATTCTGTACTCCCTAAGCAGGAAAAAAAGGTAGGGAAAAAATAAGCGTGAAGAGGGAGAGAGACCTAACGTAAACAAATCAGACAGACACAGGAGCTTAACTAGGGACTTTTTTATACACGTCATATGCCTGTCTCCCTAGTACAAGAATACCGACTTACATGCAGTGTCGTAATATATACATAAGTAGCTAGGCCATGAACAATGAACTACAAACTTCAGATATAAGTATACCTCAGGTCTGCAGCGCATGTGCAGTACAGTACTGCGTAAGTATAGTCATTGCAAGATCCTGCTAAGGAAACAACCCCAGACGCTACGAGAAAAAGCTAAGATTCTAAATACCTACGGGGAGAATAAGACTCTCATGTGCCAGCCCTTATGCATACTCACCTACACAACAACAAGGTACCACCACTATTATATACACTGCAGGTTGTTGAGTACCTACCTATCTGAGGACGAAAAAAAATTTGGTGTCATGTGTTGTGTCTTATTCCCTTGAGTACGCATGGGTATCCGGTGCCCCGAGGGGTGGTGCTGCAGCTTTTTCATCCTTGCCATTTTTGAAGCTATTATGAAGTAGTACTTACTACGCTGGAATCTAGATAGATAGATTCGTACTTGCTACAATTACCTATATAGCACCCATATCCATCATATTCTTTGCATGACAATACTCACTTGTTCAAGTACTTACATAGCTTGAGTCTGAAGGGCTTGCGGGAATCTTACTTCGCATACAGATACCTCTCAGCTGCCTTGCCAAGGTGACTTGGCATCCGATAAATACCTATCTACAGAGTATTTGCTATCGTATCGTACTCTAACATCATGACCAGAGAGAATTGATATACGGTAACCGTCACCGACATATCTGCATGCCATCCAGTCAGCATTAGTGCGACTATTTTTGTTGAGTCAAGGGGCAGGCAGGCGTTATTCTAGTTACAACATTGTGTTATTCTTCCTTGTCTGACTTCTTCTTATGTGACAATATGTTCGCCGCTGTCCATCAATCACTAATTGTCCTCGGTGGCGCAATTGGCTAGCGCGTCGTAAGTTACATTGAAATAAATGAACGAAATAATAATGTCTAACATGAACCAGTGACTGTTAATCAGGAGGTTGAAAGTTCGAGCCTTTCCCGGGGAGCTTGTTTTTTTTATAATCCTAGTATTTTTAGTATCTACCGATTGTCACCGATCAAGGGTTTCTTATTTGACATAAGCTTGTGGGCTAATATCCAACAGCCACTAATTATCCTCGGTGGCGCAATTGGCTAGCGCGTCGTAAGTTGTTCTCAAACAATTATATAATCTACTTACCCAGTATCTAACAATCAATTCCAGTGACTGTTAATCAGGAGGTTGAAAGTTCGAGCCTTTCCCGGGGAGTATTTTTTTTTCTATAGTAGATTCTTTTTTTTCTCGTAGGACGGGAAATATCTACATAGATCAGGAGATATCGCTCTAGCGCATCCTTCGCATCTCTCCCCCACGAAAATCTATTTCTAACAGGAATGGGAACCTAGTACAGGATAGGTAGAAGTATACTGCGTATACATGCTTTCTTGAAACTGCGGTCTGCTAAAATACTAATATCTTCCAGGGTCGCGGCAGCTTGAGGCTTGAGGGACGAGTATACTGCTACCTATTAATGCGCTTATATGCAGCATTTAACTCATCACTTTCAGCATGCTTAAGCGAAAGGCCCCATAAAAAACAGCCTCAACTTCGACTCCTCTCAGGTATCCTAGATATCCATCCCACTGTCTTTCCTTTTATACATATTCCTCTTTTTACAATCTTAGTCCAATTACCGAAATCCCGAAATTCCGAAACCCCCCTAAGTAAGTCTACTTTCACCGCTAGAATCTATCACCTATTCAAGCGTCTCGAATAGTTGCTCCGCGGTTTGCGACTACAGGGCTATACCCACACCGCCATCAATTATAGTATTAAAATAAGACATATATTTTTCTATAGAACAAAGTGAACTCTCAGATACTCCTAATCTCATAACGTCTGTCTAAAGCATGGTGTGTGTGCAACTGTTCTAAAAGCTTCCCCGGCCTGTCAAATCACAAACGTCAGACGCAAGCTTCATCTGACATTTCCTGTATAGGTCTAGCTCAGCACCCCACATCAGTTGTTCTGCATGACATTTATCGATATAGTATCCCGCATCCTAAAAGTAATCCTTACAACATGCGCTACGTAAACTTATAATTATGTTTAGTTATATGCCCGTGAAGCATGATAGGGTAAGACAACAGATACCATCAAATCACCAACATACCGGCTGGATTTCATGGGGCATGAACGCCTAGGAAGTACAGAGTAACCCAATCTTTCAGGTTGATTAGGTCATCTTATAACATGGCTGTAGTATTACTTATTCACAATTGAGCAGTCCGCATGAAATGCAAGCTTCTAAATACACAGGCCGAGTCTAAGACTTGTTGATGAAGCCGTACATCACTTTCTTTTATCGCGGTCTAGCAGCCATGCCAGCTAGGATCAATGAGCCCGGGGGTGACAAAACGGGGGTATAATAAATAACATGTTGCTCTAATACACCACATACTCACATCTTCTCATGAAACCCCCATATATCTCTTTATCACCCTCCCCTAATACGCCTTCCCAATCTCAGAGTAACCGGCGACCCAGTCATTCCCTTGCAGACTACCCGCGCTCCACCGACCCGTACCAACTGCTCCCAGGCCCCCATCACTCGCGCCCGGCCTCCTATCTTCACACGCGTGCCGCCCGCCGTGCCACAGCGCCATGCCTCCCCTCCCCCGCCCCTCGCCAGGCCGCTCATCAGCCACGACGCGGACCACCCCGCGGTGCGCGCTCTGGTACGCGGCCACGGGCGGGTAGCTCCCGCCCGCGAACGAGTCGGCCGAATCGAGCGCTGCTTCGATCTGGGGGGATCCCCGCCGCCGTCGCCGCTTGAGCTGGCCGAGGACGATCGCGAGGATGACGAGGAAGACCACGACCGAGACCACGATGGCCGCGATCACGAGGGCGGGTCTTGCGCTGCTGCTGCTGCGCCCTTCGCCGGAGGGAGGGGCGGGTGGGAGAGGGGTGCCCTTTGGTCGCGGTGTGGGGACGCTGGGGGTGGGAGGTGGTGGTGAGGAGGGGGTCTGCGACAAGCTGGCTTGTGTTGGCCGTGTCGTGGCCTGGTTTCGTGAAGAGGTCGGGGCGGTTGGGAGCGGCGGTGATGGTGGTGTGGGTGGTATGACGAGAGGGGGGATATTACCGCTCGTCGCGGAATATGGCGACGAGATAGAGAGGGAGATGGATGGTTGGTTAGATGCAGACTCTCCTATGAGAGGGAATAGGGTGGCCGAGACGGGTAGGGATCTCAAGTCCGTCTCTAATAGGCTTGTGGGCGACGGGGTAGGAGTAGTCAGACATGGGCTAATGGATGAGGCTGATAGCCACGAGGCGGAAATAGATGGGGTCAGCGAGGATGATGTTTCAGTAGGTGCAGATTTTAGTAAAGGTGAGGATGGAGGTAGGTCTAGGAATGCTGAGATAGCCGTCAAGGGGGTAGTTGTGGCTATTGTGCCGTTGAGAAACGACGTCCACGTCGAGGTCAGATGAGGAAACGCTTGCGTGTCTGCCATGTTGTCCCTTGTTTTATTTCATCGTCATAGACGTGCACGTGGCCTGTTCCTTGGAGAACCAGGAGCTCGTTGAGAAGCTATGTTTGTGTAATCCAAGCAGTAGATTTCAAGGCGGTTATGCCACGCTCTTTACGTCGTCGGGGTGACGAGTGAGCAGGACACTGCATTGACAGGCTTAAGAGTATACTTAGGCCTATCGTCAACTCGAGTATGGGTTCTCACTAGCAGATGTATTAGGTGTATTATGCTATTACCACAGCAAGCGAATACACGATCTCGCGCTGAACATACCCAAAGCTCTTACGAGGGACCAGAGCGCTTTCGCGTACGCTCGCCTGTTGATGGCTGTCGAGTTGTTGTGACTGAAATACTTTCTCGGCTAAAATAGATCTAATCACTATACTGAGAAAATAAGTAAAACTAGACAAATCTTTGAAGTGAAATAGGGAGCTACAAAGTAAAATTGCACATTACTAACATAGCCTCCCCGTTCATAGCCCTAAGCTCAGGCATGCGAAAGTGGCGAGGGCTAGAATGGATGATTGTTCGCAGCATAGAGTACTCGCCCTCGACGCTACATTGCCCTTTGGCCCCTAGGCTGGAACGTAGGTAATCACAAAATACCCCGATCATCGCCACCCAGCCTACTACCGATTATCAGAAAAACGACGTCTGGTTATTTATTATACCGCTCCTTACTGGCCAACGGACGGACGGGTCAAATGGAAATAGTCTGTTGGTCGATGATCTCGACTAGGGGGTGCTATTTTGATATTGCAGTTTTGGGGTTCTTTCCACTAGAGGTGGGTTTATCGTTGTCGGCAGTATTCAATGTCGTCCAAAATTAGATGAAGTTGCATGGGGGAGAAGCGGCACGGGGGAAGATGTAACCCTACCGTTCCTGGTAATGGGATTCGGCGGTCGCAGAGGGGAATCGCTTTGATTTTGTATTGAACTTGACGTTTCCGTTAAATGAATTAACGAGAGGTATAAATGTGTTATTATCTAGCTATGATCATCTGCAAGCGACTGTCTTAATATTTGGGACTCGGAGGTATGTTCTCGTGCCCCTTTCGCTGAGTTACTGATATTAGCCAAGGTGTGTATACAATCTCTTGGTTTTTGTTTTGATTCAAATGCAGCGTACAACCGACTGTAGCACATTACACGCAACACACTAGAGATGTCTATAAAAATAATGCAACCGATGCTGTTAATACGATAGCCTCAAGCCTCACTCGGATAGGGAGTGGTGGTCTCTAGTGATTGCTTCCGGAGAACTGTGAAGGGTAGGGCCGCAAACTTCGAACAATACTTTTTACATTAGTTCCCTGCGCGGGCCTGAGCCTGAGCAATTAATATCTGTAAGGACTAGAATATCCCGCTCTTTTGAGTAGTAGGAAGCTACTTATATGAGAACTATTCTAGTTAGATGGGTATTATTCCCCGATGCGTGCTCTCTCGACGGTTAAAGCTAGGTGTATTTTACTATACCAAAGATAGTAATTAATGGAGAAAATAATGGCTTCTAGCTGCCATGAAAGGTGCAGGTATTATAGGCGGGGTCCTGTCAGCTCGCACTACCTACATTACTTACGCATATGACCTGTTGGTCATCTAATAATACCGTATATCGCTGCCCTCCAGTCCTTCATTATTCCCCGGCGATGTCCTCGCAACCAAGTGAGGAGCATGACTATCATGTCGACCCTCATTTGGTCCTTTGTGCACTGGAGAAGATTAGGCTGGCTCAGAAACCGCCCCAAATAGGGGACACAATGCTATGTAAATTATGCCTGAACATGAGCGTTCACGTACTCCAAGGCGACAAATACCATCATATTGCTAATTTGTGGGATCTGCCTACATCGGCAAGGGGGTGCGCATTCTGCTCTCTCGTTGGACAGTGCATCCAAGCGCCAACGGCCGTAACCCGATTTACTTCGGACTTCGCAGGTGCCTTAGGGGCCGCGGGAATAGACGAGGATGAAGTAGTGCAGCTCGTCATAAGGCCTGACGAAAACTTACTCGACATATGCTTCATAAGACAGGGTGATGCTGAGGAAGAGACGTTGACAACGTCGACTATTAGGTTATTTACAGACTCTCGTGAGCTAGCAGTGTTCTAGACAACTTTAACCTGCCTGAGGCTAACTTATTATTACTTCTTGCAGTGGCATCTGATGAAGAAAGGGGTATTCCACTTCCTTTGGGAATGGCTGTCTCACTTGTTCCGGACTTGAATAACATAGGTACACTCGTGAAGAACTGGATGGAAGACTGTCGCTTCAGTCATCTAGAGTGCAATGCTCCAAAGCCAGCCACACAGTCACTTCTCCCTACAAGGGTGTTAGATCTCGACCAAGTTCATCGTACTGAGCGACTTCGGCTCTTTTGTACGGGAAGTGGCCCTGGAAAGTACATCGCATTGAGCCACAGCTGGGGTGGGCGCCAGCCAGCCAAGACTGTTAAATCGAACCTGGTGTCAAGGTGTGCTGGATTTCCGCTCTCTGAGCTGCCATTGACATTCCAGAATGCGATAGCCGTTGCAGCGGAGCTTGGGATACGATATATCTGGATTGACAGCTTGTGCATTGTACAAGACGACCCCGAAGACTGGAAGAGAGAGGCGGCAAAGATGGGGGATGTGTATCTCCATTCATATCTTACAATAGCAGCTACTCGAGCAGCTAACAGTGAAGCCGGCTTCCTCGGATCTCGTAATTTTACACAAACAGTAAAGCTACCTAATATAGCACAGGGAGTGCATAGTTCATCCACTCGAAGTATCTACGCATGCCAGCGCAGGAGCTTCTCTGATGACGTCGATGACGGGCCATTAAGTCGTCGAGCCTGGGTCCTCCAAGAAAGGGTGTTATCCCCGCGAACGCTTCACTTCACTGAGCGGCAGGTGTACTGGGAATGCTGGCAATACCATCAAGGTGAAGATCTCGAGTATCAGTACCTAGGTGTAATGAAAAAGGACGCCTACCCAGTCGGGCTCTCCCCCAACTCACTATTACGCGACGAAGTCCCTCCGAGCTCTGAGTTACCGCAGGCTGGTGGTACATGTCCTCGGAGTATACTAGCTGTGGCCTCACGTTCCAGGAAGACAAGTTAATTGCGATCAGCGGATTAGTAAAACAGCTAGAATCTCGGTTACATATAACCTACGTGAAAGGGGCCTGGAAAGAATTATTACACCACAGCGTGCTATGGTCGGCTCGCACAGAAGACTTAGAATACTTACCCCTGGTTGGGGCGCCATCTTGGAGCTGGGCTAGCCGCAAGGGCCCTATTAATTACTTACAGCTTTACGACTACGAACCGGTCTCTCAGTTCGCGATTCGCGAGACTAGCGAGACAGCGTCTTCCGGACCGCCCCTCATTCATGCGGCGCTAGCAGCACTTAGTCCGCATATTCGCATTGGCGACGTGAGATGGAGTGATCCCACAAGGGACCAAATAGCTTTCCCACCTGAGCTTGACTACTTTGCGACGAGGTACAGAATGGTTCAGAGCCATGAGGGTGATGTCGTCGGATGGATCACCCTAGATATTGGGATTGAATCCCAGACCGAGATTCTACAACTATTCTGGGTGCTAGTTGCAAAAAGCTCAGATCAACATTCACATTCGCATCTGGAACCGGACCCCAATATCCTTACAGTGAGTCACAATACGCCTCGCACTATTATAAGGCCTCTTCGTCTCCGAGCTAGGAGACAAATAAAGGGCGATTGGTAGCTAACACGCGAATCGTAGTCTCATCCCGAGGGAGAGCAGCGTCACTACTGCCTACTTGTCCGAAAGGACAATGATAGGTCATATAAACGAGTGGGGGTTGGGTCTATCGGGTCCATTCAATACCTCGAATACTGCAACCAAAGCGTACTCATTTCTTAGGAACAAACGCGACGCTCGTACGATACCGAACATAATCTCTCAGATCTAGAGTACTCAGAGCATCGAGATAGATCTTAGCGTTGACCGACATAATTCTAAGTACACATAACTGGATTTCCAAGAAAAGAAAAGGAAAGGAAGAAAGGGGATGACTGGGTAAGAAGCCTGCCTATGGGAGTACTACATAGCAAGGAATGGGAATATGCGCATGAAAAATGCTGAAAACGAGCCCCTTGGCAACTACATAGACTCTGTAGCTCCATTTAGTCGACCTGACCTCCCCGCACTTGGCCTAAAATAACAGCTATATAGCTTCCAAGATCCAGCTTGAGTGTATTCTGCTACTGTATATTCCAAGTCACTGGTATATACGAGCTTACGATACTAGTTCAGGCAGAGGATTAGAAAAAAACACTTACCACTGTATATAACACACTACCTATGCGCTGCACTACTTGACGATTCACTCCAGTTATCCAATGCGAAAAAATATGCTGATAAAAGCCTAAGTTTTCTAGCGGGGCAGGACCATTAACGTGAAAAGGTTGTAAAAACCTCACGACGTTTATTAATCCTCTATTATCTACCCCGATAGTGTTCCCGCTCCAAGAAATCACAAGTTCAACGGGAACGAAGATTATACTTGTCCGATATACATTGGCATAGTCACTCGATATTAATCCCCCACCAAGTGACGAGGTCCTGGCCGTAGTCATGCCTTTTTGCCAAGCATGCATTTTATGGTCTCAAAACAATGTGTTCAACGCCACGTTGTATGGGCCTGGAGACTGGTATGAATTACACAGCAGTCTTTCTCAATTATTCCAGTCTGTAGGAGAGAAATGCCCGATTTGCATAAGAGTATATCAACTTCTTAGCGACCGGGGAAAGCGACATATCCGACTCATTGAAAGTGGCCTCTCGGCTGGGTATCTAGAGGAAGGTCGGCGCTCTAATCTAGTAACATTGAGGCCTTTGATGCTTGGGTTCGAGAGCGGGGGCCTGCAAGAACACCGCGAGGTTATTATCAATGCCGAGATTAATGGGTCGTACTTTGAAAACCTGCTCCCCTCGACGGAGAGCTCTGAAGCTATCGTTGAGTTAAAGGCAAGCATCGATGCGCTCAAGGTTGAAATTAGCAAATACAACATGGCAGGCTCAAATCTATTCATGGTACCAAAAGCAGCAGTTAGTAAGTAATTATGCCATTGAGACGGTGTGGGTAACCTGACCACATGGGGGTTAGATTGATTAGGTTATCAAGACTTAGTTTTTTTTTTTTTATTTAAGATAATTAGCTTATGGCTAGTTAAAAATAGTTAGTATGCTTTTTATGCAGCTTTTTTTGAAAATTTGTTATATTTAAATATATATTTGTGTTATTTATTTATTATTTTTTTAAGCTTTAAATTTTTAAAAGTAATTTATATAATATTATAGTCGGTTTTTTAAAATATATAATATATATATATGTTATATATTTTGTTTTATTAGTGTTTTTAATAAAGCTTTATATTATATTAACTATTAAATTTTAAACTTAAAGTTTTAACTAATAAAAAAAAAAATATTATAAATAATAAATTTAATATTATTTTTTTTATTATATTTAACTTTTTAAAGCTTAAATTAATAAAAGTTTTAATAAAAGCAATAGTTTTAAAAACATATTTATAAAAATTAAAAAATATTTAATATTTTTATATTAATTATTTTAAAAATTAAATGTTTTAATTTAAGTTTTTAAAATTATTTTTATTGTTATAAAAATTGTAATTAATATTAAACTATTATTAAATATAAAGTTTAATATAAAAAATAATATTTTTTAATTATAATAAAAAAAAATTTGTTATATTTTAATATATTAAATTAAAATATAATTTTATTATATTAAATTATAAAAATTATATTATAACTATAAATATATAAATTAAAAATAAAAATTATAATTAATTAAATAAATAAATAGTAATAATAAATTATTAATATAAAATAATAGT
>MU378419.1:0-28097 GCA_022495175.1 Hypoxylon argillaceum | reverse complement strand
AGTTTATAAATTTATATAATAATTTTATTTAAAAATATAATAAATTAAAAAATTATAAAATAAAATATTATTATTATTTTAATAATTAAAATAAAACTTTTAATATTATTATAAATTTTAAAAAAAAGTTTATTTATAAATTAATTTTTTAAAAAATTAAGTTTTAAATTAAAAAAAAGCTATATAATAATTTAATATAATAATTTTTAAATAATAAAACTGATAAATAAAAAAATAACAGTTTTAAAAACTAAATTAAAATATATTAATATATATAATTATTAATTAAAATAAAAAATTTAATAAAAATATTTATAAATAAAATATATATTGATAAATAAAATAATTATAAATAAATTTATAAAAAGCTTTATAAAAAAAAATAAAAAAACTTTTTAAAACAATTTAATTTAATTAATATAAAAAAAAAATTGTAAATAAAACAAATAAAAAAAACTATTTATAAAAATTTAAAAGTTTTAAAAAAAAGCTTTAAAAAAAAAGTTAATAAATTATTAATTTAAAATTAATTAATAGTTTTTATATTAATTTTAATATTTTTAAAAATAATTTTATAGTTTTTAAATTAATTAATATAAATTAAAATTAATATATAATGTTTAAATTAATTAAAAATATAATAAAAAATTAAAAAAATAATATATATTTTATTATATTATTTATTTATTTAAATATATATACTTGTTATTTTATTATATTATTAAATTGTTTTAAATTATTTAAAATATTTAAAAATATAATAAAAAATTAACAAAAAAAATTAATTAATTTTTTTATTAATTTATTATTAATATTTTTAAAACAATTATTAAATTAATTTAAAGTTTATTTTAAACTTTTTATATTAATTAAAACAATGTTTTAAAAGTTTAATTTTATAAAAATATATTAAAAATATAAAAAATAAATTAAACTTTATATTTTAGTATTAAAAAAATTTAACTAAAAAAAAATATTTTTTATTTTAAAAAGTTCTACTTATATACTTATTTTATATATTAAAAAAAAATCTCTTAAAACAGCAGTAACACAACAACAACAATAATAAACCAATCAATCTGATCAATTCAGAAGGCTTATTTTTAACAACTTCCATTATTATACTAATTAGTCACTAAGCCGAATGGGCGCTTGAGGGAATAAGCTACCTAATATAATGTTATGAAAACTCAAAATATGTATTCAATGTACCTATATTGACAGTCCGTGATCCCAAGGTACCTACCGGAGAGTAGAGTAGCTATTTCTACGTATACTTAGATACCGCAGGACCAAAAGGGGACTAACTCTACAATTTCCCGCATGCTAGAAAACACCAGGTGGGGACAATCCACGACCTAACCTGAAAAGTTGGGGGCATTCGACCAAATTAGTCGTTCCTTTCTCCCATGCCAACAAATCGTTGGAGCTAGCGTTGCTCAATCCACTAGATTGGCGAGATTGGGATCTAGCCAAGCGACCACTTCGCCAATGAAGGAATGCCAGCAGAACCAGAGGGAGGTTGGTAAACATGTCACACAGTAGGACCTCTCGCGTGCTTGCAATGGATAGTCTAGTCGTCTCATAGGCCGTCTGCAGGGCATTAAGTGATGTTGGTCGTGAATGGCCGCCGGGGCCAAAGCCGGTGGCCACTAACGAGCGATCTCACCGCTCTTCAGGGGGTTTAATTCGCGGCATGGTATGAGACGCGTGGAATTCGTAGCCACTCATTAGACTCAGGGCGGGTCGCTACCGCTAGAACCGATGAATTGGGTGACGATGACGAACCGTTTGGTCGTTTGGTTCGTCTGGTGTATCGGTATAAAGAGTGGTCGAAATCCCACACCCTAGAAGTTTCTGAAGACCAGAGGCTGAGCCTTGACTCAATCAACACCCTTTTCAACCCAATTTTCAACAACCTTTTCCCCAATCCCCAGCAGCCAAGCAGAATGGACGCTATCAGCTCTATCATTGCTGTTGTCATGGTCGCCGTGACCTCTGTGTCGGTCGGCTCCATCGCTGAGGGGAAGGTAAGAGCGTCTTTCCAGTCACCTGTCAATCGCATAACGGAGAGAGGGTATTCGCTAACTCAGCCGGGTTAGGCATTCAGCTCTGCGCTTAGTGCCTGGGGTGCCTGTATGAGGTCGTGACACTCGGCCTTCATAGGGGAGGCACAAAGGACATTCGCGGAGTCCCGAAGCGGCACAAAGCGAATGTCGGTGGTGTTAGAAGGCGTCGGATGAGAATGGCTCTCCCAGAAGCGACCACATCAAGCAAGTTATGAGCACCGAATACGCGACAGTTATGAGCGTCAACCAATGGAGAAGACGGGATCAGTTTGGGATGGCTTAGGTTCCGAAGCAAATTAGGTTATGAGCAGGATATTAGGGGGCGACGGATTCGAACGGGATGGCTCAGCTTCCGGAGCACGTATATGTTATGAGCATAATCAGCTCTTTGTCTCACGCAAGGACACGATACCCAGCTAGCTTGCAGCTCGCCGAAGATCAGCTACCGAAGGTGACTGCAAGCTAGCTAGCAGCCTCGACAGGAATTTCATTACGTCTGTTCACTGCTACCTACTTTTACTTGGCACTGTGATATCTTTATTCTTCGTGATTTGCGATTGACTTTGTTAATGTGATTTTTTAGGGTGTATAGAGTTAGTGAGCCTTACACCACGTCCCAAAGCTATGATCACCTATGTTACCGGCCGGGCTCATTGAATTCGACTGTAGGTCTGCTCCAAGCTTGCCTTCTCCCGCTCCAGAAACTCCTCGAATGTGTGTAGGGGTATGCCCCAGTTTGCGATATCGTCCATGTTAAAATACTCCGCCATCGTCCGAGAGCCCACCTGGGATTGTAGAAAAATATCGTCCTTAGCTTTCGTTGCGATATCTTCGTCGGACCAGTAATCAGCTTTGATTTGCCGGCCCGTGGCTTTGGATAGTATATTCATAATTTCTTCGGTCTTATACGTCGCAGACGCAACCCCAATCTCCTGGCGATGGAACCGGACAGGGTCCTTGAAAGCCGCAAGGGAGAACGCAGCGACATCATACTCATCGACGTAAGGGATCACCGTGTCAGGTCTCAATGCCGTCGTGAATATACCTGTTTCCACCAACACACGGTACATAGCCACCTTGGGAGCAAGCCAGTTGGCCATGAACGCTGCAGGGCGCAGAATAGTATAGGTCTCGAAACCCGTGGCACGGACGGCGTCTTCGACTATCTTCTTATTGTTGAGAAACTTCGCTGGGAGGCTCGTAGGATCGAAACGAGTTTCGATCATGTCGGTTACTCCGCTTGAATGAATAACGTGTTTGACCCCTGCAGCCTTTGCGATGGTAAGTATATTTTTCCCTTGTCGAGCGTCGGCATCCTGGTCTGTGAAGCTTGGAAAGAGGTTTAAGAATAGGCCATCGCAGCCAGCAATTGCATCTCGAAGCACCTTTTCGTTATCCCAGTCTGCAGTGAAGAGCTGAACTCCCACCGCCGCAAGGTCCCTCGCTGCAGGAGAAGTAGGGTCTCGAACTGTTGCATGGACATTCCAGTCTATCTTTCTAAGCTCAAGGGCTAAGGCCTTTCCAAGTGTGCCAGTTGCGCCAACAACAAAAATTGCACGAGCCATGTTTAAAGTGAGATGGGCTAATGATAGAAAGTACTGATTAAACACTCAAGTGAATTCCACATATGAAGAAGACGCGGAATGCTAGTTATTGAGCAGCTAGGTATGCCTCACTTTAAGTATGCTGTACTTCCCTGGGGTCTTGGTTTGGCGGTCTTCCGCCCTGAGTACTAGGGTTGTCTAAACCCCTGAATTCGTGTTTCTAACTCTAGGCACATGACCGAGTTTACTCAACAATCACCCTCCAGAAAGCCCCAATGGCGTGCTCATAATTACGTCAACTTTGTAAATTTAGCCTAGAGATTACAGAGAGAGTAACTTACTATTGAACGCCAATATCGACTTCGCATGCCTTGTCGAATGAATAGGACGAGAAGAATACGAGGTCGGCCAAGTATTTAATATTGTGTTAATGTGATAAGGGCTAATAATCTAAGGCTTGGAACAAGGTCCATGACTCCTTTCTTTCAGTCTGGAGGAATCAGTCCTATTTGTACCGAAAGGCTCCTAGGCTACAGTCTATACAATCTGGTACTTCTAGGACTGTTGGCTTTTTTTTGTACATGGTTGCAGGTCCAGATGACCTGTCTTCTCCAATAGCCTCTATACTTATTGGGCGCGTATGCGTATAGCTAGTCGATAGCTTCCTGTAGGTCTTGGAGGTCTTGGCCGTGTGACAGTTAATTCATTGATGAAATATTTCTTCGAAGTTGATCACTACATGCATACCGACCGTCATATTTGCATATCCCATTACTTGATTTCGGTACTCATACTGCTAATAAACTACCCTGGTAATCCAAGCCCATGGTTTACGAGAACTGTATTATATTCTACATTTAAGCAGTAGCTCCCGTAAGCGTCACCGTGTAGTCGAGCCCAGCCTGGACATCGCTCCCGAGACTAAAGGGGTCAAATAGAATGAGTGATGCTGGTGTGTTGACAACAACAAGACTCGCCTCCTCGGTAGAGCTCACGGCAGCTGACCCGGAGCCGCTAGCTAAGTCGATGTACCTTGTAGCGCCGGTGCTCGTGTTCCGGATAGCCAGAGTTGCCGTAAAGGCTTTGCTAGCAGTGACCTTGGCCGTAACAGTGACAGAACCGGACTTCTTGAGTGGAATAACTAACATCTACTGTCAATAGAGAGTCTACTTGTCATCTCTGTATTGTGCTTGATTTCAAAACTCCAGCTGAAATAAGATAGAGAAAATGGAATTCGACTATTCGGGGGAATACAAATCGGATAGGACTCGGAATAACTTACTATTGGCACCCAAATATCGCGGTTGCCTTGCGCTCTTCACCTTATAGGTTCCCGCGGTACCCTGGGCATCAAGATTGGCGTAATTGATGCTGCTGCGCTGCTGTAGGAAGACCTGTTGGGCGGTAGCGTGTCCGATGTCAACATATGCCATACGGGCCCAATAGCGCGCGACAATCTGCTGCGCCGTGTTGCCCGTCGCGATGCGGTCGAGCGAGTGCAGCGGCGTCTCATTGCTCCCCCGGCTGTACTGGCGGATCATGTCACGCACAGCAGTCAGGCCGAGGCCGGCATACCCGTCCGGGTTCGCCGTGATGTAGGACAAGAAGGGCCAGGCCTCGTAGTAATTGCCCGAGTCGACGGAGCCGTCGACGAGTACTTGGAACGAGTCGCCGATGACCTTCTGCAGGTCGATCTCGGTGGCCGTCGCGGCCTGCCCGTGCGCCGAGCGCGCGCTCGCGCACGTCGACGACGTCTTGTACGTGTCGGCGATCCAGTTCGCGACCGTCTCCCACCACGCCCCGGTGCGCCCCTGGTCGACCCAGTAGCGCTCCGTATACGTCAGCCCGTGGCCCCATTCGTGCACGACGACGCCCGGGACGGCGACGTAGGCCTGCTGCACCTCGAGCCACGCCATGCCGGTCGCGGCGTCCGAGTGCATGACGCCCGCCGCACCCGGCAGGCTCGCGACCGAGTACAGGTTGACCTTGGTGAACGGCCCGTCGTCGTTGGCTGAGTTGTAGGATAGACCCGACGAGCGCCACCCGATGGTGTTCACGAAGCAATCGTAGGCGCCCTCGAGTAGGTTCAACGATGTCGTCGCGGCATTCCCGGTTGCGCCGTAGACACGGAAATGTGCCGAGTCCGTGTACGTGCTGCCTCCGGGTCCTATGTTCGGGTTCGCTGTGAAGGTAGCAGGCGGCGCCGCAGCAGTCAGAGTGGCCGAGGGCGCTTGATTCAGGGGTACCGCGGCGATGCGAGCCGTGTAGAGAGAGAGGAAGAGCGCAGCCGAGAAGGTGCCTTTAGACGCCATGTTGACGAACGTGCTTGACCACTAAGCCCCGGACTAACTTGAGAACGTAGGGTATACGACTCCTAGCGGCACAATACTAGGTCATGGTTTTATATAAGTAAAGCCCGGGAAATCTTTTGTGATTGCCGCTGCCATGTTGATTTTGACGACCCGATCGTAGGCCGACTCCTACCTAGAATTGAACCAGCTCAACGATACTCCATTTCGCGAAGGTTGTCAACATTCTTGGCTGATACCTAGATATCTAGAGGACCTCCTTGATTCGGGACTTGGCTTTTCGTCGATCCCGTTCCAAGAAAAAGGGGTTGGTACGTCGTAAGTTATTGATGGTGTATATTGTCCCGGTGTATTTTGATTGAAGGAAGAATTAAGACAGAGGTTGCCCAGAGTAGCACAACGATGTGCCCAAAGCTCAGAAAGACTGGGCATGCACTGCCCACGTACGTGCCTTAAAAAGGCAAATTTACCTCCAAATATCTACATACTTACATACAGGTCCTAATTCCGTAATGGTCATGTCAGTTTCATCAGAAGTTAAGAATTTTAGTCATTCAGGGGGGTGAATAGACCCTACACTAATAGTCATGGTAGTAGACTAGAGATACCAAATGGTATTTGGCTACCGATAACGCTCCAATTACAGCACTGTACTCCAATGCTAAAAAGCAGGTCAATTGTAAATACGTAACAGTAAAAAGGCGATCGGTGAACAGTTTGAAAGGGAATGGCAGCCTGCTCTCCAGATAGATAGATACTTGTCTGCATATATGCTGGGCGAACTAGCCTCACCTCACCCTCTGATTGGATCCCTTCAACATGCTCCCCTAGCTGGCGGAGCTCCGCCTAATTCACTCTAACAATAACTATGAGACTCAAGCAGCGTTTCTGTTAGTGCTTACTTCGTACTGCCTGCTCATTGCTCACCAGCGGAACTCCGACAGAAAAGGGGACAAAGGCTGACCGAGTCAGGCAGAACACAAGATTAGAGTACAATTTGAGCACTACTTGTAAGAATTCATCTTCTGAGACAACTCAGTCGCGTTAAAAAGAAAAGAGCAACCGGATTTGAGCATCCGGCCCAACGAGATTTGAATTCCTGTCGCGTGGCAACCAGAGGCGACTATGCCGCCGTCCCTCTCAGCTGTAGAACGTGGCAACCCGCCGCCCAGGCGGAAATCCGTAAGCCATCACTACAGTATGCATGCTTGTTTTACCTACGCCATTCTGCGCCCACCATACATACCTGCAACATGCCCCCGAGAGCCGCTTGTTAACCTGGTTATTTTAGTGCGCTGCGTGCATCAAGGCAAAACGGCGATGTGATCTTCGCCAACCATCATGTCTGCGCTGTTCGCAGAGGAAAATCGACTGCGCCTATCCTGAGGGCATAAGGAGGAGTAGCAGCAACACCACTTCCTCGCCGGCGGTGATGAGTCCCGCTGCGCAGGCGCAAGAATTCATGAAAGATCCCTTGGCCGAGATGGTCTCGTGGGAGGCGAGTTTTGATTTCAATATGGATCTAAGCCCTTCTTCGTCTTCGTATAATCCAGCATGTACATCTTTCCCAACCATGGCCTTCGACACACCAGCCATCCCAGGGCTCGAATTCTTCGATGAAGTAGTGAATATGGATGATACCTTAGGCTCTATGTCACCGACGCCGGGACTGGGACTGGAACTGGAGCCAGAGGAACCATTGCCTATAGTTTTGCGGTCACCTAAACCTCAGATCGCCTCTCTGCCGAGAATACAGCTGCTACGCGCAGCCTCGGAATTGATTGAGAAGCGTCTAAGCTACTCACTGGATACGTTTAAGCGTGCACCCGAGGAAATGGTTCTCGAGGGTGGCACGCCTTGGAGCCATCCGGCCCTCTACCAAGAGTCCATGCCTACGTGTTTAGAAGGTACGTTATTAATACAAGCCTCCTTTTCATCCCTCCTACGTAAAACATCCGCGAGAGGATTATAAACTCCCACACCACAAACGAAGTAGTTATCCCGCACCAGGCTAACACGACCCGCAGACGCGCTCGGCGCCTGCGCCCTCCACAGGGCCAAGAACGCGAAGAACTCGGCCGTCATCCAGCGGGTGCTAGAGCTGCGCTACCAGAAGCTCGTGACGGCGCCGATCCCGCCGGCGGCGGGCGCGGCGGACCTGATGGCGCGCACGCACGCGCTCATCCTGTACCAGATCATGCTCTTCTTCGACGACGCCTCGTCCTGCGCGGCCCGCGCGCTGGCCGAGGAGACCATCTCGGCGCTCGGCGACTCGGCCATGGCGCTCATGGCCTTCGTGCGCCACGAGTCCGAGGACGACGAGGGCGACAGCAGCGCCGCCGACCCGGCGCGCAACATCCCCCTGTACCCCCTCACCGCCGCCCGCGCGCTCTACCACGACTGGACCTTCCAGGAGTCGCTGCGGCGCACCCTGCTCGTCGCCTTCCTGCTCACGCAGCTGCAGTGCCTCATGCGCGCCGACTTCTCGACCTTCATGGCCCAGTCCTTCGCGGCCGTGGCCGCCGCGACCGGCGAGCCCCCCGCGTCCATGGCGGACCCGCCCTCGTGCGTGTCGTCGGCCGACGCGTCCACCATCGCCGCCATCCGGCACGCCATGCAGGAGTCCCCCCTCGCCGCCGACGCCGCCAAGTGCGACCCGCGCCTGCTGCTCTGCCGCAGCCTCACGCTCTCCGCGCACCTCTGGCACGCCCGCGACCCCGTCCAGTTCGCCGTCGCCTGGCGCGACAAGAAGCACCTCGTCGCCCACCCCTGGAACATCTGGCGGCGCATCGACGCCGCCCAGCCCGACGACATCGATCAGCTGGGGCGCATCCTCATGACCTCGGGCATGGGCATCGACGAGGCGAAGGGGTGGTTTGCCTCGAAAGGCGGTAGGCTTTAAGGTCTCGTCGTATTCGTTTGTAATTAGAATAGACACGGTTTAGGGGGAAAGGAGCGATTGTGTATACCCCGGTTTTTACTTCCTAAAACCAAGTAGCTTGGCGCTGATAGTACTAAGAATGCCTATGCCTCCACGTGGCAGGCAAAAGAAACAGGTTGAATGATAAGATACAACAGTAAATATCCCAGTAACATAGACAAGGGCTCGATACCATAGAGAATAGATGCAAGCACGTCAAAAATAGTCAGGAGAAAATGCGGACGATTCATCTCTCGTTATTTTCATTATATATGGTTCGAGCATTGCTGCCACGAGCTAGGTGAGTGCTCTTTCTTTTAGCTATATATTCCCTACAAAACGTCATTTGTGGCAAGCTCCAAAGCATCTTTCCTCAGATCAGAAATACCCATAAGTTCCTCCTAGGTACTGTGCAAATGATAATAAAGTAATGAAAATGCAACAACTGAAGGGGTATCAATCAAAATCTCGCTAGCCAAATGCCAACATGCACCACCCCTTGTCTTTCTTGTAGACGTTGGAAGTCTAAACACCACCGACACCACCGTCCTCCAGACTCTCGTCCCAGCCGCCGGTTGAGAGAAGCCACTCGCCAACTCTCTCTTTCACACCTCGCATGCCGTCCCCAAGTGCACCGTCCCATTGATCCTGAACGACGCGAACTTTTTCTTTCAGATCATCAGTCAGTCGCTCGCGCTCGCCTCTTTGCTCACCCTCGGTAGAGTGGGAATCGCGACCCTCCGCATCGCTAACTTTGGCACTCGCACTTACAACCGCTTCTTTGACCTCATGTAGGAGACACAGCAGGTTTGTCTGGGACTCGATAAACTGATAAGTGCTCTTCTCGGCGTGTAGCAACAAGCTGTAGAGGTACTGTAGGGGGTGTTGGTGATATGACGGGTTCTCCTCAAACTCCAGGGGCGGGATCTGGATGCGGAAATGTCCATCAATGGCTGCTGGTATCTTGTCGAGCAGGCGCTTTAACGGCGGTGCAATGTCCCAGAATGCATTTAACTGCATATCGACACCGCGTGTTACGTTCTCTTCCACCACATCCCGAAACTCGCGCGTCCGCTGCAGCACCTCGTTTGCGAATGCCGCCTGCCGCTTACTCGCGTCCTCGGCAAAAAAGGCTTCCGCATGCCGTAGCTTCTCCTCGTTGCCTGATAGTCGATACGGCGTCATAACCATCTCACGATAGCGATTATTACGGTCGCTTAGTAGATCGTAAATTTCACGATGCAGAGTCTCGCGTGCTTCAAAAATCCACTTGAGTAGCGTGAGTTTTTCAAGCAGTTCAGGCTGTTCGTCGCCTTCTTCCTGAGGCATATTGGGATTAGGCGCCTGCGTCTCGACGAAAAGCAATGAACGAAGCTCGTCAAACAGAACGGTGGCTTTAGCAATGCGGCTAGTGAGAAGCTCGTTGAGTGGCATAACCACCACATTCTGGAACCGCTCGAATTCCTTCTTCTCCAGTTCTTTCGACTGTGCCTTTTCGGATTCTTGGGTATCGGCCTCGATCGCTCCAGCTTCGGCATACGACATGTTCCCGGCGGTAATCTCTTCCTGCAGATTGACACGTAGCGCTTGTCGCCTCGCCTTAGCTCCTTCAGCTGCTTCGTCACGTATTTTCTGGCTATCTAGCACAAAACCTTGTTTGGTTGCCTCGACTTCAGTTAGATCACTAACCGCTCGTACGAGAGTTCGGATAGAGGTTAGTTCCGGGTGATTATTGTTCACTGCTGGGTGATGGCGGGGGTAGGGGGGAGGCAGTGTGACTAGCCGGGAGACGTCAAGATGGGACGGACTCGGCGTATTGGGTGCTGATGATGCGATTGATAAAAGCGATTGGCGAAATGGATGCGGTGCCTTTGTCGGTTGTGGTTCATGCCAGCCGACCTTCTCAGGGGGGTACTCGTCTGCGAGATATCCTTCGCTCGACCCGGAAGGTCCAGGGACACTCCCAGATGCATCTTGCCATTGCAATGCTTCTCTCGCCTCCTTCGGTACACCCATGTATTTTGATTCACGCTTTGACCTTTCAATCCGGTTCCCCTCGCCCGTGGAATCCGACTCCCACCATCGGCTTGCGGGTCTACCTCGGGAATCCGCTTCGTCGCGTGCGCTGACGCTCATACTAAGAATTGGCGAAAGCGATGGCATGTATTGATTCGAGGTCCAATTCGTATTGATCGGCGGAGGCCCGCTAGGTGACATGGGAAGATTTGCAGACGCTGGCGCAGAGTTGGGCTGATGCTGCTCGCGGACCAGAGACGTCATAGAGTTTCGATTTGATTTTGTTTCGGACATTTGAGGCGTCCAGTCGCTCATCTGTGAGCTATTTGAGTCTCGCCTCGCCTTCATGGGACGGAATAGATCTCTTGTTAGATCAAAAATCTCAGACCCCATGGCGCCAATAGCCGATGAATATCTCTCACGTCTCAATCTCGACTCGTTAACAACGAAGTCAGCGAATAGCTTCACGCGGTCAGCATCAGTCTTTGCAGACACTTCTTTTTCGGCGAAGATTTGGAAACGCTCAATCGTCCCCTGGCAAAATTGCTGAGCCGTTTGGCTTACAACAACTTGCTTTGCCAAAGGCTGGGAGGCTAGGGGAGTAGAAGCAACACTGTTGATCGAGCTATACATATCTGGTCGAACGTGAGATGAACTTGAGACCGACCGACTTTGCGGTGGTGGCGTGGGTAAAGCTTTCGGGGCTATGACATGCGCAGCTTCCGCAGTATGGAAGGCTTTCTGAGGATGAGGTGAGAAGGGTGGCGTGGCCGACTCTGGCGGCAATGCGGCCGAGGCCCGGGGTGTTGAATGGCGTGAGTCTGCATTATCATCGGGAGACCTAGCAACTTCAACCACCATCTTTCCTGCACTGCGAGGCGTTCCACGATGGACAGAAAATCGACGAGATAAGTTTGAGCCTTGAGGGACCACAATATCTGACAGCTGCTCTGCGTCCGTGCTTGACTCAGCCCTTTGATGTCTAGTGCGACTTTCATTCCGTCTTTCCCGCAAAGTCTTTTCACTTCGGATCGCACCGTTTCTACTCAGGCCACCACTAGGGCTTGCGCCCGTAGCAGATTCCGGTACACCCTGCGTTGGAGTGCTGCCCAGATCCGATGTTCGTACAGCTAATTCGGGTTGGTTCGGCGTTGTGACGCGCTGTTGCTGGTGTTCTTCGTCGACCCAATTAGCCGGGGTCGGGGGCACAGGTCCTAGGGCAGTAATTCCTCCAGGCGGCGGTCGCCTCGTGGGCGGGGAGGCAATAGGAGGGTTCATGCTGTTTGGTCGGTTCAGGCTCTGAGAGCGGGATTGCGCTGAAGGCGGCGGGCCCGGTGGAGGAGGCGGGAGCGGCATAGCAGGGTCCCATCTTGACTGTGACCCTGATCGAGATCGAGCGGATACAGGCGTCTCTATCGCACTCGCCGAGGCAGCTCTACGGGCATTAGGTGGTATAACAGGCACAAGACTGTCGGCAGGGTCAATAGCTGGGGGGATATTGATCATCAACGTCTGTGGCCTATGAACAGGCGCTAATGGACGAGTGTCCGGACTAGGAACAGAATCGACCTGGTCCCGATCTCTTCGCCTTCCGAGCGAGGATAGACCAAATCGTCTCTCGCGAGAAACCCTCCGCTCTGCCGATCCAGGTGGCGGGGGAAAGTTCTGGGCAGCAGCTGGTTCCGGCGACGGTCGGTGCGCACCTGATGGTATACGAACAGCAGACGTGTTGGCGGGAGGGGTCTCGTAGTTGATAGGGGCAGGTCGTTGACTACGCGGCGGGGAATATGGCGGCGGAGGTGCTGGTGCGGCAACTTTTGCTCCAGTAAATACTATGTTGATATGTAGAGGGAGAGGGAGAGGAAGAGGAAGAGAAAGAGGCATGGATGCTTACCAGGCTGCGCGTCACGAAAGGCGGACTGTGGCGGGTATTGGTGTGTCCTTTCTGGACCAACAGCGGGCGAGGGAATCCATTCTTGGGGATTGTATGGCTGGATCGAGCTGGCCGGTGTCACGCTGCCCAGCACATGCGGTGAGCTCATTGACACAGCAGATCGAGGCGTATTATTTTGGTTGTGGAAGCCCAATGTCGATGTCAGTAATGGATTAAGAGTTTGACGAAGTCGCGAAGTAGTATCTCGAGCGCTAGCCATCGTTGCTTCTGAGCGCCGTCGATTTCAACAGCCAATGCCGATCGAAAAAAAGGCGTTTCCACAGCCGAAAATAATAGGCTTAAAGCTCGTTCGTGGTTCGACCTAGTGGTGACGCTTTCGAGGCCGTCTTGACTGCTGCGCCTACTGCTTCGTAGTTCCCTTTCCCTTCAAACTCAGCATAAGAGTGTAATGCTGTCGCCAACCAGACCCATGGCCCTGTAGTCCCCAAGCTCGTGAGGTAAGTGACAACGACGGGCGTGATGAGATAAATTGATTTCAAGTTGACTAGGTAGCGATAATAATAACAACAACAGCAATATCAAAATCAAAATCAAAAATAGCGACAGCGCTACGGCAAGAGACAATCCTCGCGCCGATTGACTTGAGAGCAAGATGCAAGAAACGAAAAGGAGTGCATTAACAAGATAGGTAACCTGGTCATGACAGTCACAGTCAGTCAGTCGTGGAGTGGGGGTTAATCTAGTCTCTTGGCAGATCTTCTGATGCATTGAAACAAACCTCCTGCATAAACTGGTGCGAGTACAGTATGTAGGTATTGCAGGCGGAGCCCAGTCCAATTCTAGACCAAATGCCGTAAGGAACAGAGAGAGGTTGGGATCATCTTCGGCGTACCTACCCGCCTCTGAATGATTAGGTAGAGGGAGCGAGGTTGGAATCGCATGGAAGTGGCCTGCCTCTTCAGGCCTATGTACTATCTTTAGCTGCAGTTTCAGTGGTTGTTGTTACAGTACCTATTCGTACCTACATCAAGTACAAGACAGAGGTGGATACTTAGGTAGGTAGGTAGGTACACCTATAATACAGAATACACTACCTACTTGGTACTCCCACCTGATTCTAATTATCAAATGTACAAAAAGATATCTCGTACAGAGTAGTTTAGGGAGATAGCTTCACCAACTCTTTTAGTCCTCGGCTCTTACTCCCTCCCTAAGGTACCGATGGGCAGTCCGATCAGCCGAAATGGACCCCAGCCTCAATTTATAACGGCCGAAAAGAGCAAAGTCAGAAGGCATACAGGACTATACCCACCTATATCAGCTGCTGTGCACCATACCTACCGCGGGAGGAACATAGCGCCAAGGATATGGCAGTTTAACCCCTGTATAATTCCTCGCTGGTGATTGGGTCTCTGGGCAGCGGGTCCCAGCGAACCCTAGGCTATACTTGGGCTCTTAAAAGTCGGAACGAGTCTCATTGGCACGTCTCTTCAGACCCCTCATCCCCCTCGCGGTGCCTGGCGCTTACATTACAGGAGTGAGTGACCAAAAAGGTGCAAAGATAAATGGTACCACACCACTACGCCCTCGTTCATGATTACCATTCTCCTTTTGAGATCGAGATTTTCAGCTGAAGCCATTGGTCGCAGCTCGATTGTCGTGGTACGAATCGCAAGCCGCATTGATTTCCTTCATTTTAAGTATCTCAAAGATTACCACACGTCACATAACACATAGTGTAGGTAGGCAGGAATAAGCTGTCAGTCGCCTGCAGTCAGACGGCTCGCCGTCCGAGCCGCTGCAAAGTCACCCACCCCTACTAGATAATTGCTAATAAGATTCGTCGATTAGAATAGGTTTATACTACAAATAAAGTCCACATCTCACCCCGCGTCTACTAAGTTCGAAATGCGGAGCCTTCAAAATATAAAGGTCACCCTGGTAATCGGCGGCGGCGTAGTCTTTCGAAAACTCACACTAAGCCCAAAGGTTTTTTATAGTATGCCATATTATATAATAAAGAATATTCATCATGAAGCCTCAAAGAGCAAGAAACACGGGCATCTAAAATAACTATGTAAGTATAGTAACCCCACTAACAAACAGCCAGATATCTAGGCACCTAATCGACAACGCTATCTACGGTAGGCTTCCGGTGGGACAGGTCCGAAAATAGAAACGAAGTGTGACGAATGGCCTGGGTCTCCAGGAAAGCTGTTGGTTGAGATAGGGTCTATTAGTGGAATCCGTCGCTGCACTATGCACTTGATCATATCATAGAGCTCGCACGGCGACAAAGCACTATTACCTAGGGCGTATTTACCAATCGGAACTGTGTGACCCGACATTTAACACACAAGTTTTAAATTTTTACCGCAACCCAGGGCAAGGAATGATAAATAAAATTTTATTTTAACAGTGTGCATACAGAGTACCCAGGACGAAAATAGAAACAGCCCGAGGGGTCTCGTAAAATGGCTAGCGTCTTGTCCCGAACCGACAGCTTGGGTTTGCACTACCGCCAGCATGATGGACCAAACTTCTAAGCGCTGCACTGTTATAGCTCTACCGAATACCAAATCAAGCGATTACCACTTTCAACTTGAGCAATGACCACTTATGCTAGTTAAGGACTAATAAGCTAAAAATGTACGGTTTGAGTTTGCGAGTCTAAATTTCCATTATCAGGTATACTTACTCCATACTCCCTCATTCTTCCCATGGCTATTATGTATCCTTTCCTTAGTAGGCATGCACGCCGTGCGTTTTCTTTCTATCAAGAAGTCATATGCTTGAAATAATATCAGCATAAGCGAAGCCTTATCCCGTTTCTACCGAGATATTACTGTAATGTACCTAGTTTCCCTCATTACAAGCACTGCTAGACTCACGACATGCCCCTAGCGATATGCAAAGGCAATAGACCGTACTAGCAATTATACTTGTATGTGAACAGAATTAAAAAAAAGGGGTGGCCGTCGGAATCGATTCCATATCATGTTGACACGGAGTACAGTTCACAGCTGTTTCTCGTCAAGTATTCTACCTACCTACCAGTGATTGTATGTCTGTATATTCATGTTGCTGCTTACGCTCTCATATCCTCAATCTATTCGACATTATCTATGTTAATTAGTCCTTGATAGCTGCCTATTACTATAGAAGGTGGCGACCTTTTCACAGCCAATGAGTTCAAGTAGGGTCAGTCCGTCGATTCGAAATATTAAATTTCAACTATGAGGCATTTTACCTACTTACCCCTTCGCTAGTCGATTATCTTAAGAATCCATACTTAAAGATTCATGGAGTGCTGTATAGAACACATCTGTCTAATTGAACAGTACGTTTAATATATAACCTATGCTCGACCGGCGCCCAGGTTCCATAATAGGCGAATTTTATTAATGTGCATTATTATTTTAAAAACATACTGAACATACTTTAAAAGATGATATAGTTCCACAACTAAGAGAACACCTACATACAATAATAATTCTAGCCTGGGTTAGAGTTTTAGTATACCTTAGCGTTATATTTAATAATAATTTGTATATACCGCAGCGCTATACAGAGGTCATAACAACGATTGTACAGTTTTTTTCCTTTAAGGTTTTCTCTTACAGCTTTTTAACATATAGAAGAGATGAGCTAAAAAGCAAAGACCACTTAGCGCTGTTAGAAATCGAACTTAACCCCGATTAGTAGTCACATCATTTACATTGCACAACTTGTCTCCTATTAACAAAAGCTGCTTTTGGCTTTTTTATAGCTTTTTTTGTTTTACTTAGCCAGCTTAAAATGTTATTACATACTGCGACTTATTATTTAAGACTTACAAGCATATCTTTAGATTACTCGGTAGCTAGATCAAACCAGTAGCTTTAGAATTATTCAGCAGATGTTTCAACAAAAGCTTAAATTCGAGCTAACAGCGCTACTAGATAAGCTAAAAAGCAAAAACCACTTAGCGCTATTAAGAATCGAACCTAACCTCGATTAGTAGTCACATTATCTACACTGCACAACTAAAAGTAGACATGCTAGACTAACTGCTTATATATGCATAATCTTACTATTAATAATAACTGCAGACTCTTTATTAAGTATAGTTTATCATGGCACTAAAAACACGATAATTTTACACACATAGTAATTCCTAACACCACTGAACGCAAGTTTCCTAGTAGTAAAGAGCTACATTTAATATAACTTGTTAAAACTACTACCACGACATAAAGAAGTTGAACTTAACGTGCCTGAATAAAATAGAATTAGAGAGGAAAAAGAATGCATCAGCCGTGAATCGAACACGGGGCCCATCGATGGCAACGATGGATTTTACCACTAAACCACTGATGCTGCAAATTATGATTCGATGGAGTACTGTCGGAGTAACTGACTCAATATCTCCTTCGCTTAAGATGTGGGCTCTTCCGGGATTCGAACCCGGGGCCTCTCGCATTTTTGAGCCCAAAGCGAGAATGATACCTCTAGACCAAAGAGCTGCTTCCTTGTGTGAATTAATTGCAGGACTGTGTATAAAAGGAATTATTGATTTTGTGACGCTAGGGTATTAGAATCAATAGATTCGATGTTCTGGTGGAGTCTAGCCCCGTTCTCCTGCATAGAGCTATTAGTCAGACTTGTAAACCGCGTTGATGTCTTATATTGAGTCGATATTATATAATGGGTTTAAAACCCTGTATATAGACTTCATTGGCTAGGTAAGAGTAGTCAAATAATGGCTTGATTTCGGTGGAAGCCTAGGTGAATATGTAGACATCATTAGGGGTTGAAGTGGCCAGTGCTGTTACTGCAAATATGGCTAATTATATCGTGTATCGCCATCCATCCGCAGTCAAGTAGTACGGTAAGGCTTGCGTGCTACTATGTTACCAGGACGGTCTTTAGCTCTTCTTACAAAGCTCATTAATTGGCATATAAATTAGCCCCTTACTATATATCCTGCTTTCAACTGTAGGAATATAGCGTTTAAATAGGGGTTTACACCAAATATGAACTCTGCTCCCTGAGTCAACCCCACCATTTTCGTTTTAACTGCAGGTCTACTCCCAAATGGGCATTAAAAAAGGGAACAAAAGATAGTTCAGCATAGTAGCATGTGGGAGATGTGAAAAAGAAATGATAAAATTCACCAGAAAAGGCTCCCCAATATATATTGCTATTAAAGAGAAAGCGATTTCAGTTTAATAGTAGCTAAAATACAGCATTGTACTACACTTTGGTCAAATCGCGGCAACATGTAGTCCTGGTATTTCGAAAAATGTCGCCTTCTCGGGTGAGAGATTTGAGATGTTCACAGGCTTTATAATAAACCCAAGACTCACGGCAGATTTCTTATCACTCAACTATCCCAGAACAGCCGGGTCGATAATATGTCGGGGTCTAGCTTCACAGTGCCTAGAAAGTTCCTACAACCTAGCTTACTGACTGCATATATTCTCAAATAACACCCTGGAATAAAAAATCGGCGAGGACAAAGGACACTATTAACTGAGCTTTTCTGGATTTTAGAGCCACGAGAAATATACATAAGCATGTGAAAGTCTTCAATCATTACTATCAAACTCAACAACGTAAAGTGTGAGCTCAGGAAGCATGAGATGGACTTTGTTGAGCTCTAAACATTAAAATAAAAAAACCCGTGCTTCTTGTATAAGAGAAGAAGCACTAGGAAATACGAAGCTTCTCTCATTGAATTTGCGAAAATGGCCATCCCACAACTGAATAAATGAATATTTACGTCACTGGCGAGATTTGAGCAGCTGCTGCAATGGTCAAATTACTAATGACAGAGTTGAGTGTCAAAGTTGAAGCAAAGTATAATCGGAATTAGCTGTCTATGTTTGTGCATGGAGGTGCTATTAGCCTTAATGGCAGGCAACTGAAATTTTGGCATTTCTTGCTGAATACCCGCTACCTTATACCACCATGTAGCACTTTTTCTGAACCACCGGTTAGGACTTCGAAAGCTACGCATAAGCTACCTACCTAGGCATTTATAATACAGCTACCTCCATATTACGTCAGAATAGCCCTACTATCTAGGTGGGTTGGGGAATAAATGAAAACGAAGGAGTGAATAAGTACCATGCGAATCTGCAGTCAGCCGCAGTTCCCGTATTTTTTTGACGGTCCGATGTTGAGCCGACAAGACCCATAGCGCTAGGTGTACCTAGCGTACCCCTCTAGCAAAACTTGATCCTCCCTGACCAAGCCTTAAATACCTACACAGTCCCTCTCTCAAGGAATTTCTAGAGCTTTCGGCGGCGTCACGTTTTCAAACGTCAAAAGGGTCAGTTGGCTTGTGAGCCCCCCATGCCGACAATTCTCCCACCACTACCACCTTTTGCCCACCTCGCTCACCGGATGATAACCGAGTAGCTACCTCGTCTCGCCTCGTCCCGTCCATCTGTCATTCATTGCATTGGTGCGTATGTCCTTTATTTGGCCATTTCCTTTTCCATTCCTTTTACTACTCCCCATACAACCTAGCATTCTCGACTCTGGAATCTGACCCAGCTTATTCCATGCTCTCCCATTTTCCCCTCAAGCTTCCTATAACCTTAGCGTTTCTCCTGATGAGACACCAGCTGGCACCAGTCATAGAGCGACTTGTACTCCCTTTCATTGATGACCAATATGCTGAGGCCCTTAGTGGCCGTACTCTGATTTAAAACGCTTGCCCTAATCTGTCACATCGCACGACTAGTCCACGTTGTTATTTGCTAACATAGGCGCCTGCTTTCTAGCATCTTGTCCAGATACTTCTTGCGGATCATCGCTACTGTAACTTGCGTCACAATGGCCCTCCACAATCCCAACAACTGGCATTGGGTCAGCAAGAATACCTCGCAGTGGGCCCAGGACTGGTTCCAGGAAAACCTGACCCAGCTCTCAGTCCAAGATGGAGAGGTCACAGCCAAGATTAGCAAGGTGCTCAGCATGGACGGTGACGTGGATGTCAGTCAACGAAAGGGAAAAGTCATTACCATTTTCGATGTGAAGCTTGTGCTCGAGTACTCAGGTATGCTATTGACCACCACAGATCAATTCGAGAATCCCGCCTTCTGACCATTTCTAGGGTCTGCACCTGAGGCAGATGACGTGTCGGGGACTATCACCGTACCCGAAGTAGCTCACGATACAGAGGAAGATGAGTTCGTTGTATGTACTTGTTAGCACTTTCACCCTTAGTACCAACACACTGTATACTAACGCCACATAGTTTGACATCGACATTCATTCCGAGTCGAAGGAGAAGCAGCCCGTTAAAGATTTGATCCGCTCCAAGCTCGTGCCACAACTGCGAAAGGAATTCTTGAAACTTGCACCTGCCATGATTACAGAGCATGGCAAGGACATCCAGCATGCTGCCGGTTCCAATCCGTCAAGCGGCTTTTCAACTCCCAAGTTTCATACTCCTAGTAGCTCTACCCCAAAGCCCGAAACAACTTCCAGTACTCAGAAGAACACCGGTAGCACCGTCAATACCACAAGCTTGTCAGAGCAGGAGGAATTCAGAACTACTGCCGCAGAATTGTACCAGACTTTCACTGATCCGCAAAGACTTACTGCTTTCACCCGCGCCCCTCCGAAGAGATTTGATGGGGCTAAAGTAGGCGGTTTGTGGGAGTTATTTGATGGGAATGTCGCCGGCGGTTATAAAGAGCTACAAGAGCCTACTAAGATCGTCCAGACCTGGCGGCTAAAACAATGGCCTGCAGGCCATTATTCGCAACAGACCATCCTCTTTGACCAGAACGATGTCGATGGCGTAACAGTTATGCGCGTCGAATGGAGCGGTGTTCCTGTTGGACAAGAGGAAGTTACTAAGCGGAACTGGGACGAGTATTACGTCAGGTCCATTAAGAGAACATTTGGGTAAGCCTCGCTGTGCCCTCCTACTCAAAGGTTTGCCATGCTAACATTCAATAAGATTCGGAACTATTCTATAGACACTAGTTGGTCCTAGGGCTACGGCGTTTTCCAGCTTACTGGTGCACGAGGCGAGGCTATTTTAAAGTAGGCTCGTAGGTGTTTCATCGCTGATAAAAATATAGAGATCGAAAAAACCAGGACACGGCTCGGGTCGGTGCTCCTGTTTTTGAGGGCTGCAGTCTTGAGTGCGAACTCGAGGAGATTACGAAGTGACGCGATTAATACGAAGAGATGCCTTGTGATACGCCTATCACTAAATGATAAGCCTATACTTAACTCGTAAAAGCATAAAGACATGGGCGAGAGGTAGTTAGCTAGTACTAATACTTCAATATACAATCCCAATGTAACGGGCTTAATCAAAGCCACGATATCGCGAGCAAAAGAATGCAGTAACACTATTAAACAATAGGTAGATAGTTATGTCTCCCGAGCAAAAAGTATTGAAACCCACCGTGCATCGGTTTACTTAGCCGGGCAATATGTAGTAAAGTTAAGACCCTTTTTGCATTTGCAGCTATAAGTTGGGTCAAATGATCGTTCCATTATCATGGGGATTTCAGTGGTTCATAGCCAACATGAATTTCTTCTATCTACACCGCTATAAGGTATATATATCTATAGACCATGTAGTTCTAGACTCCAAGAGCTGGAGCATACGGTAACGCTATCTACCATCTCTTCCGTTCCCCTTGACCATGTCTTTCGTCCAAACAAACCATTTCATAGCTAGTCTCAGGCTTGATGTACGTCGCTAATGCCAACTACTTCACCAGTTCTTGTGACCTCCAGCTTCACCTTCCTAGTACTGTGTTTGCGCGGGTTTGGCGCCTCAAAGATCTCGGACAGCTCTTCTAGTGTCTTGCCTGCTGTTTCTACGAAGAAGAAGTAGATAAGAACCATCTCGACGACGATCCAGCCGATGTACACGATCTGGAAATGGGTTAGTACTACGGGGGTCTAAGCTGGAAGATAAGATGATGGATGGGGATGGTTCAGGGAGTGGGAAGCTCCTAGGGAGCCCGATACGAGGTATCAGGCATGGTCCGGGATAGCACATACTAGAGAGAAGTTAGCAGGTTTTGGACATGGGATAGAATAAGAGTATAGTGTAGATGGGGACGAACCATATAATCTCCACCCGATCACGCTGATGCCAACACTAATGCCGTAAGTGTTGACAATGATTGCGATGTTCAAAAACAGGTAGTTGAGACCGGATCCCTTAGCTCGTGTCCTGTTGCCGAGGCATTCAACGGCGTAGAGCGTCTGTAACGGTGTGAAACCCCATGCGAAGCAGATTCCGAACAAATAGATTGAGACGATTGTTCCGTATGACAAGTTAGGGTGATGAATTGTCTCCGCGGTGAAGGCCGTGAGGAGAATGTAGAAGACCAAGGAGCCTGCGAGGCCCCATAACATCATCGGACGACGGCCGAGTTTGTCAAGACATGTTGCTCCGTACACTGCTGCCAAAAATGAGAATATGGGGTTGACTATAGTACATGGAGTCAGCTACGGTTGTTTCAAGTGCGGTCTGTTGCTGCTTCGAAACCAGGAGAAACCTCCGAGAAATGATTTCAATTTGAGAGTGACCAACCCCCCAAAAGAAGGGCTCCGATCACTACTTACTAGCATTGATGAGTAGTTGTGTATTCGTGTTAGTGATGCCAGCAGCTGCGATCATCTCAGGCTGTGATGTGTTAGGCCTACTAAGTCTCTAGACAGGGTTGGGATCATGCTCACTAGGAAATAGGACACGACGTTGTTGCCACCTTTTTTACTTCAGTTAGTACAAGCTAGCTTTATCACACTTAAATCTAGAAGACTCACTCCATTGCCCGCTGCATTATCAATAGTTAGCGCGAACTGTGTGAAATAATATTATTGAGAGGGAGTAGGTGAGTTTGAGATTTACTCACAAGAAGGACATGAGAATAACCATAGCTAAGCGGTAGCGAGCAGCCCTAGTGTTGCCTAGCTCACGGTAGTCCCACCAGGGATTCTCGTCCTTGCATGCGTGATATTCCTCAACAATCTCGCGGTACTGAAGTTGGACTAAAGGCGAGTTCGGATCGCCCTCACCATGGTATTTGGCAAAGATCGCAAGTGCCTCATCGGCTCTACCCTTCATCAGTATTTTCATTCAGCCCTCATCTAAAGATGGGGCATATTAACTCACTTGTCATGATGTATCAACCACCTTGGGCTTTCAGGGAGGAACATTATACAAACAAGAACGACAGCGGGAATCCCAGCCTGGACGACGGTAGGGGTCCTCCATGCCCAAGAGGTACTGATATGTCTACCATTTGTTAGTCAAGGGACATAGGGTTTGGGACGCAGACCAGTGTACAAGTTTGTTCCGTAAGTCGTCCAGCCTGCAAGAATGTTCCCAACCCACCAGAAGTTGTTGTACCTGCCGAAAAGTTAGCAATCGGAAAAAAGTTACTTAGATTGAGAAGCGATCGTCTCCTACATTCCAGCCATAGTGCCTCGATAAGCGGGATGGGCTAGCTCCACGATATATGCAGGCCCTGCCGCTGAGGCGATAGAGGCCCCGAATCCGAGGATGAACCTGCCCCCAATAAATTGCCCGAGATGGTTGGCAGAGCCTTGAATCGCAGTTCCAACCAATACGAGGAAGCAACCGACGAAGATGCACCATCGACGGCCCCAGCCATCAGCGATCAGACCGCAGACTACATGGAAGGATTAGGACTATGTGTCACCCTCATTGGCATGTTACGTTATGACTTACATGGAAAGCTTACGATCTGGCCAATTTGATAGATGATGAAGATGATACCAGTAGTTGAACCAGCCCCGTTTAGTCCAAAGGTTTCTTGGTATGGTTTCATAGCATTAATAGCACCCATCAACGAGCTATCAAAACCGTTCATGGTCGAGACGAGATAGCCAATACCCATGATCACGTAGAGTCGGAGCATGCTTGGTGAGAGAAGCCTCGGTTTCTGCTGGGCAACGGCAGCGGCGAGAGCCGCCGAGGCGGTGTTAATCTCACGAGTCTCAACATGTTTCTCATCAGTGATTGAGTCCATTTGCCTGAGGTCGTGCCCCGTGGTAGACGCCATTGTCGATGACAGTTCTCTGGTGGCGAGCTCGTGGGATCAGAGTAAGAACCGAAAGACTACCAGATCTCCCAGAATCTGCGAGGGGAAAGCGTTACGGCGCAGTGGGAAGAAAAAACCTGGAATGGTTGCGCGAGGGGCTTCTCTTTGCTTATAACGTGCTCGGTCAATATCACCCCGACTACACTTCCTCCAGCCCTATTGGATGGCATTGACATAGCAGGTGATGCGACCCAGTTGGCGCAGGTTCCCAACAGCAGGCCATTGGCGTTTCTCGGTAGTGTAACGGAAGCAGCCTTCGGGAGGATAACTCGATAGGGCACCGATGTCCTGGGACTAGAAACCAAAGTGCGGGGATGCTGGATCGAGGATGTTGGGGAAATCTGGGTAAGCCCCATGTCGATGACCCGGTTTCCGTCCCAGTAAAGGACAATACGACTGGCTATCTAGATAGGTATTCGATCTAGACTCGAAATTAGCTGCGCTGCAACCCCCTCTTGTTCGATTCGAAGATCCTTAGTTCTCGGTCTCCCTCCGTCTACGTCCTAGCAGTAATGAAACCCACACCTTTACTTCCCGAGGTAGAGGCAGTGTGTATGTTAGCTAGTTACAATGATCTTAACCATCTCAATGCGTACGTGTGTAGGCATATAGTCCAGTGCTTGGTGGAGTGGAAGTTTACATGGGATAGATTGGGTAGCTAGACCTTATTAGGGGATAATCTTGCGCGCTCGGCTTCCGGGACAATGTATGTAGATGTCGTGTGTTCAACCAGAAAATAACAGGCCACATGTCATCAAGGGTCTATACATACATGCCTCGGCTGAAGGTGACGCGGATTCGACTTTATTAAGATTAAGATACCCACATCGTGATATTAAGTGATGGTCAACAGCCTAGATACAGCTCTCTCACCATAGATGGGTAGACTGGGTACGCTACAAGATTCGTGGAACATGAGTGCGTCACTGTGCGCGGGAAACAAAAAGGAGGAAAAGGTCTTTGCTCGGCTTGCGTTCGGCTTAGCTATGCGTAATGGCATTCAACCTCGCTAATGACAATAGTAGTACGTAGGAGAAGCCGTTTAGACTAGAATCTGCCGGTAGTGAAGAATTTAGCGGTCTACATACGACCGTCACATGTTGTGCATTGGGGAACAAGTACTGTAGGGAGTCTACCTCAGTCCAAAATGCAGTAAGCGGGCCAATTAGCGGCTGTTTTCTGCCCCCCAGATCTAGCTAAATTAGCGCGCGGGGGCTCTAGTGCGAAACCACCAGCATACTAGTGCCACCAAGTGTTCGCAAGCTTCAATCTATCTAGGATTCTAGTTCTGTTTGAATTCGAGGTAGAAAAGTGCCGATTTCTCACCAACCACCAAAAGAATTTTTCGGCCCTACTCTCCTGTTCCAGGAAAAATTTCCCTAGACCATCCTCCCTTGAGCCTGAGCTCGGATTGAATCCCTTACTAGCCGGTTGGATAGCTTTAGTGCCAGGCTATTCATCACATGCCCCTATTGTTACTTAATACTAATGAGCAACGTCTTTTCTTCATCGTACAAGCACTGATCTCTTAAAGCGATAAATTCGCGTATGTAATGATGCTAGATTTTCTTGCAAGTTTGTTTTTGTTGCTTTTACATTCTTCTAAGCTTGAACATTAACTTCTATCAAGCTCACAATTTATGTACTTACCATTATGTTATGCGCTCTAATCTTATCGTAAACCTCAAAAATTTGTGCCATATACTACCGAGGGAGCTAGATATAACGTGAGCTAAGACACTCCAAGTAGAGGACGAGATGTGGCAAGGGCTAATGATCAGAGTTATCAAGAACAGGTTATTCTATTCGGCTAATAGTTCTCTTAGGGTCTAAAGGGTCCTTGCTTATAGTTAGGAAGGCATTAGCTTATTGGTACCTATGGCGCCTTTTTCTATATATCCACAAGGAATATTAAAGCCTCCTTTTATCGTCTTCTTATTGTCACCTTATTTATGCAACTTGTTCGTAGTCCGAAAAAGTCTCAGCTTGACCCAGATGAGAGCCTAAACTGAGGCGCGTATTAGCGAGGCGCTGAGTTCAGCCTCCAAAGTCGGGATTCCTGTAATGTGGCTTCTGCCTCGTGACAAGAGAAGACAAGAGGAGGGATATGAAGACGGGATAATACCAAGATGAGAACGAATGAGTCAAATCCCAGGAGAAGGTGTAGACTAACCCATACCCGGACATTACAATTTAAAACAAGAGGAGTTAGGATCTCCAGGCAAGAGAATTTTGTTTTCCTAAATCCAAACGAACATAGGAGGAGCTACCGGCCAAAAACAAGCCAGATGAGCTTTATTATGTAGGACTAACACACTACGTACCCGCCCACCTGTCAATTTTTAGTTATCGGAAGGTTCAAGGCTGTAGCAGCCAGCTTACTTTTGGGGCCTAATTGATGGTAGGTAAATCAATACGTATTCAGATGAAGGCTCCCGGGTTCTTATAAGTACCTAGGTACGTATCTAATATGCCATATAAACAAGCCACCCTCCGTCAGCGCTCATCCCAGGTAAAACAAGTCAAATAAACGGCTTTTGACTTGTTTTGCTTTGATTGATCGCAAAAAGCGCTTATTTAACTTGTTTAGTTAAATTTGTTGTTTTAATTAAACAGTTATTTAATTAAATAAATTAAATAAATCATGTGCTAAAAAAAAACTAGCGCTATTATAAAAATAGTATTATTAAATAGTTTTAGTTATATTAAATATAAATTTAACAATATTTTAAAACTATATATAAAATATATAAAATTATAAATAATTAAAAATTAAAAGTTATAAAAATTATATAATAAAAAAAAAGTTAATTTAAAAAGTTAAAATTAAATTAATATTAGCTAAATAAATAAATAAATAAATAAATAAATAAATAAATAAATTTAATAAATAAAAAAAAGTTTTTATTAATTAATTAATATAAGTTTTAAAATAAACTATTATTTAAATAAAAAGAAATTATATTTTTACTAAAAAGCAATAAAAAAAAAAAAAAAAAAAATTATTTAAAAATAACTAGCAAACATAAATAAAACAAGAAATCTTTAATTTGTTTAGCAATTAATTCAAATGCGTTTATTTTGCTTTGATTGGTCAAATTATCTATCAAGCAGTTAAAATATTGTTTTACCTAGAATAAGCGCTGCCCTCCGTATGAGCTGAGCAAGAAACTACAACATTTTTAGAAAGCGTGAAAGCGGCATTTTCAATCGAGATAGATTAGGAAATAGCATAAAAATTCATGTTTACTTATTTAAAAAGAAAATATTTCCGCGCGCCTTATAAAATATAAAAGTAGCCTACTCAGGCAGATATCTAGTAATATCTAGCTCAAATAGTATACAAGATCTTTAGATTTACGTGTGCTATAATTAATCCCTCGAAGGCATAGTCATGAGGAAAGTCTAGAAACCTAGTTGAAACTACTATAATCGTTTCTTTAATACAGTTTAATTCTAGTCCAAGGTGGTTTTCATTCTTTCGTTAGTAAACTTCGACATGCTTGTCTAAACTCTGACTTGGGAAAGTTAAAATGTACATTTGTGGTTTGCGGGGTTTTGTCTACATATATACCACCAATTGACTTTTACTAATCAATATATCCCCAATTCTAGATCGATATTACTAACCATAGACGGCTTCGTAGCTAACTCGATTAGCATCACTTTTATATCAATCATGGTTTCTCTTTACTAGAATAATCTACGTATTTTTAGTTGTCCGCGGTTAGCCCCTCTACATTACTAACTTAGGTTAGTTGCGAATTTATCCACTGTTAGTTAACTTATTGTATTATGTAGCGCTCCTCATAAATAAAACAATACTTTAACTACTTAATAAATAATTTAATTAACTAAAGTATAAATAAAAAGTTTGAATTTATTTATAAATAAATCAAATATTTTTTATTTTATTTGTATTTATTAGTTATTTATAAATAATTTTTTTTTTTTTAATTTTTTTTTGTTATTTTTTTAATAAAAAAAAAACTATTTAAAAAATATATTTTATAATATTTTTTTATTTAAATAATAATTTATTTTAAAACTTATATTAATTAATTAATAAAAACTTTTTTTTATTTAATAAATTTATATATTTATTTATTTATTTAATTAATATTAATTTAATTATAACTTTTTAAATTAATTATTTTTTTTTATTATAAATTATTTTTAACTTTTAATTTTTAATTATTTATAACTTTATATATTTTATATATAATATTAAATTATTATTAAATTTATA